>LOJH01007071.1:7387-31508 GCA_001685095.1 Ellobius talpinus | reverse complement strand
GGGAGGGGAGCAGAGAAAAATGTAGAACTCAATAAAAATCAATTTTAAAAAAAGTAGAAAGTGATCTTAATCACTAAACCATTTCTCCAGCCTATCTTCCCCTTAACGTTTGAGACAGGGTCTCTCATTAAACCTGGAGCTCACTAATGGCAGACTGGTTGGCCAGCAAGCTCTAGGAATCTTCCTGTCTCTACCCCACAGCACTAGAATAATAGACACATCATGTCTGGCTCTTTAGGTAGGTCTTGAGGATCCTGATTCCAATTTCCAATCTTTATACTTGGAAGCCAGCACTTCACCAATTGAACAACTGTCCCATTACCACCCCAGCCCCTTGTTTGCTTTCTGTTTTGAGGTAGGGTCATGATCAAATGTCTATGTAATCTTAAACCTGCTTTTCTCCTAGCTTCCTGCCTCAGCATCCTGAGCAGCTGGGACTACAAGCTTCACCACCAGGCCAGGTACAAGTTTTTTTAAAGTGTGTTTGAGGACTCACAAAGGAAGCCCTCAGCCTTAAATTCTCAGCTTTTTAAAACCAGGGAGCCTGTCACTCTCGTCCACCAAGGCCAAACTGAAGCCAGAGTTCAACACACAGTAGACACTCAATAATTCCCTGTGGAATGTATGAATGCAAGTGACCCTTAGAACAAGGAGCTCTATTATCCACTTCCTCAACTGTAAAACAGAGACTTTGCTCAGTTCTCTTAGCATGAGGATTAAATGAGCTAGTGGATGGGCCATGCCAGCCCTGGGCCTCCACACAGTGCTTCCTGAGCAGACCTCAAGTGAGATCACAACCAAAAGAAAGCGAGAGTGGCTGTGCGTGACATGCACATCATCTACATGTTGATCTCCTCCACCCACGAGAACAAATGGAGACTCACTCAGTGCCAGGTAGCTACTACCTCACCCCTGCAGGAGGAGCAGAGCAGGGCTGTGGTCGGCAGAAAGGAGCTGATGAGGATAAAGGAGCACAGCAAGAGTCTAGGAAGTGGGTTCCACACTCAAAGAGCATAGTCACCCAACTCAGATGCTCCAGCACATCCTCTCCTTCCCCATCAGGCAGGAGGTGGAGAAGAGGGGAGCAAAGGAAAGGGGAACAAATTCAATCCTCCTAAGAAAAATCTCTACGAGCTGCAACCATTTTAAGCAGGCAGCACCAGGTTTTTACTTGGACAGGAGACAGTAAAGAGAAGCTTGCTACCAGGTTCCATGCAGCAGAAGCTAGAAAACCTTACATCTCGGAAGATGCACTGGTCACTGCACTGGTTCTCAGTGCAGGGCCACCTTCTGGGCAGAGAAGGCACTTCAGTAAAGAAGCAAGTTCAAAGCCTGCAAGAGCATAGCTCCCAAAGCCTCTCTGAAATCTCTTTTCCCTGGCTAGCAAAACAGACTCTGAGGACTCCCTTCCAGCTCCAAAACAGTCCATCTGTACCAGATATGTGGTCAAAATCCAGACTAACACTCCAAGACAAAAGGAGCAACACACAGACCATCATCAGCTGTGAAGACTTCTGTTCCACCATGGCTATGCACCATTACCACTCCACGACTTCATAGTTTGTTCCCTAAGGTCATGATGACTTGGCCTGGTATCCATGCCCCGGTTTTGACAGAGTTGCAGAAGGAGCTCAGTTCATGATCTTGCACCATCTCCCTTTCTTCACTGGCTTCTTTTGAAACCTCAAATCTAGGTGATATACAGGAACACATAGCACAAATGAATTAGTCTTCTGTCCACCTTCAAAACAAGCTAAGCAGCATTGGAGATGGGTTACAACCCCATGGTTGCAGCTTGGATCTAGACACTGTGATTCCCCCTTGGGCCTTTGCCACCCAACAAGTCTGATCTTAGAGCAGCTGTGAATGTGCCCAACTGTACAGTGGCCCTCACTCGAGGACACACCTCCCAACTTCCAGGTGGGACCCACTGAGGCAGTCAACCCTACATCCAGCTGGGCAAAGAAGTAGTTTGAACCCATGGAGTGGAGGAGGGGGAGGGGTATATCTTGAAATAAACACAAGTGGAAGGCCAAAGTATACCTCACTATTTCAGGGAAGATTTTGAGGGCTGAGGCAAAACTCTACAACCTTATGACAGGCTTCCCTCAATCCCAGTCCCTCTGGAAGAAGAAACCCATCTAGTGCTACAGAAATCCTCGAAGCAAACTAACTACCTAGGACTGCAATTTCCCAGTGTCAAAACACTGCTGAAGGTTTGCACCTCTCTTCAGAGAACAATGATCCTTCTCAAGACATCAAGGTTTGCTGCCACTATCCAGCCAGTCAGAATGGACTTCAGAGCCACTCAAAAATGGAAAGATATTGGCAGAGTTGCTCACGCTCCTAGGCCCCCAGGTTCTTATCCTCCACCCACAGGATGACATAGGATTGGGTACAATGCCAGGACTTAATGAGTAGAAGCCATTAGCCCACTGTAACTGAACCCCTTCAAGAATTCCCACCCTTGTCCCCAAGGACCTGTCTCATCAGACCTTGCCAGTCTTGAACTATCCCTATTGCTGGGGTATAGAAGGGTTAAACAATTCAAGAAAGGGTAAATTAGAACCTCAACTATTTCCTTCCCTGTTCTGCTAGGAACGCCCACCATCTCATACAGGTGGTACTTGTTCTACTTAACTGAACATTGAATTTTTTTTCTAAAAACAAAAGCTACTGCTTTTGACTGCACTAAAGTTGATTCTCAACTCCCTCCACCCTCAAAGCCAAGAGGCACTAGTCTCCACAGGCCTCTTCCTGGGTCTTTCTGGCCTGAGGGGTGTGGCCTGTTCTCTTGTGGAAAAAAAACCAAAAGCTAACTAAATGTAACCTCATTGCTAAATATGGGGCCAAAAGAGAAAGTCCTGCCTAAAAGGAAGATAATCAAAGGCTATGAAGACCACTGTGCATGGACCAGGTTCCAGGTCTGACCCATTCTGTAGGAGTGTGCTCTTTCTCCTAAGAAAGCCCCTCAACCGCATATATACTTTTAGAAGATTTTTCAAACAGGATAACAGATCAGAGGTGAGCCTTATTCCATGGCTCAAAGCAAGTATTATGCGTGAGTCTTACATTTTAGGAAGCTCTGTTCTATTCTGAACATACCCAGCCCCCTCCTCACTTCTCCCCACCTCTCTCCTTTTCCACCTCATCATCACAATGCCACACACACACACACACACACACACACACACACACACACACACCAGGGTTACAGATTTATTCTTGCAAATTTCTCTAAACCCCATTGCTCTAAACCCCGCTATCCCCAGCATGAAATATCTCAGCTCTCTCCAGGACATGCCACTGGCTTTACATATTCATTTCTACTAAGTTTGTTAAGGTCACTCTTATCTGGGCATTGTAACACACACTTTTAATCCTGCAGGGGCAAGCAGATCTCCATGAATTCTAGGCCAACCTCGTCTACATAGTGAGCTCTAAGCCAGACAGGGCTACATGCTGAGATCTTGTTCTTCAATAAAAAAGTTAAAAAAAAAAAACCTACTCTTGTAATTCAAAACAAACATTCTCAAGCTCAAGACAGGGGAATGGTGCTTTCCATGACACACAAATCTTTACTTTGATCACCCCAAAATGAGAAAGCCTACTGGTTCAATGTTACGAAAATACATCATGTGCCAGCCCCGGTAAGCAATGATTCCAAATGCAGAGTGTCCTATCCGTGAGAAAAACATAAGAGAGATGTTTTCTTCTATTCAGTCTCAGTCATGTCCTACTGGACACATAAAACTCACATGACCAAGAAGACACTGAAGAAGCCCTTATAACACAGTTCCCCATCATCACAATGCCCCATCCATCTCTCACAAACAGGGACGTCAATAAGGACGTCAAATCCTGACAGCTTCAAAACATCCTGACATATTCAAAGTGATAGATCATTACTGATTCACTAAACACTTCCTACTTGGCCTTCATATAAATACAAACCATACCTCTCCAGAGTGAGTGTGCATGCGCATGAGCCTGTACACAGGAGCAGAAGAGCACCCCAAGCATTTCATCTTTGTGATATAACTAGGAATAGCAGTGTGCATCTAGGCACACCGTGAGGATTAACTAAGTCGTTCAGTAAGTGGTGCTTACGGCACAAACCTGAGAGAAACGCTCACTATTTCACACAGTCCTTCACCGAGCTCTTACTATATACAAGGCACTGGGGTAGAGATAGAAATGAAGGAGTTAAGATGCCTGCCTTCAATCTAGCTGGGAGACAGAGACACAAAACACAGCACAGTCCACTGTACTACACAGCCGAGTGACAGGCCCAGGACGGATCTGACCTGCCTAACTCCCTGGTAGATGTAAAGAATTGGGAAAAAGCAATTAGTATAAGTAAGTGCTCAAAACGCAAGGTTATTATGAGTCACTTAATAAATGAAAAGGCTGTCCTTCCTAGAGAACTAAATAGAGGGGAAAGTTGCCAGCATAGAAACTGACATCTCCACTCTCTACACTGCTGTTGAGCTCTCCTGCCACTAGAAGGGGTGCCGTCTTGGGCATGATGAACAGAGTTCACTACAAACTTCCTAGGGGCACAGCAGCCTCCATTGTAGAGATGAAGTCAAAATGGCATGTTATGCCAAACAGAAAAGGGTTCCACATGCCAGATACAGAGAGCAGCCGCAAAGCACCAAGGCTAAGAAGCCGAACCTGTGTGGAGGCTCTATGCATAAGAAGCAAAGAAAGATGAGCTGAAGTGTGTGCCTTGGGAAAGATGGGAAGTAAGCAAGAGAGAGAGGCAGCCTGCAGAGATCCACAGAGACCAGGAAGAGGAGAAGTGTGCAGGAACAGCAGGGATGCAGCCATCCAAGATACACATGAGGACTTGCGTTCCAGATGCTGCTTAGGCCACTGGGCATTTGCCTGTGTTCTGCATCACCCATTGGCTTACACAAACTCAGTCTTCCTAACTGGAGCATTTCTCTGTGCTGCCAGGCACTTTAGAAATCACTGGACTCCAGAGCTTTTCCCAGCTGACCTGTTTCTAAGCTAATACAGTTTAGAAAGACTATTGTGGCTGCTAAGACTGTATGGTAGAAATCTATGAGCTGGAGGTAACTTGGTGATAGTGTCTGCCTAGCATGTTTGAGCCCCTTAGCTCCATCCCTGGAAAAAAGAAGAGGAGGGAAGGAGGGAGAGAGGGAGAAGGAAGGGCTATTTTACATACTATAAATATGGAAAATATGTCATTTGATTGACCATAACTGGTAACTGATGCTTCTTGACAGTAATGCTACAGGTTACATTATAAACATCTGATTTGAGACAGCCTTCCAACTATATTTTGTTCTTTTTGTTTGGTTGGTTTTGTTGTTGTTTTGTTTTGTTTTTGTTTTTCAAGACAGGGTTTCCTTTTGTAGTTTTAGAGTCTGTCCTGGAACTCGTTCAATATACTAGTCTGGCCTTGAACTCACAGACATCTGCCTCAAGAATACTGGGATTAAAGGCATGTGCCACCACCACCCAGCTTATATTTCCTCTTAGATGTAATTTTTTCCAAACAATATGATAGTCCTTTAACATGGGATGCTTGGAGCATCCTACATAAGACTTCCTGTCCTCATGTAAGGTGAGGAACAGTCTCATCTAACCCTGTGCTTGAGAACAATCGGCCATGGAAAATAGAAGAAAGAACTTCAGCAGCAACCCACCCTAAACTTCCCAAGTAAGACGCGCTCACTCATCAAGAGCAATATGACCCGGTTTTGCTAGGAAGATTCTGGAACTCCGACAGGAAATAAAATACCACAAGAGATAGCACTGGATTTGAAGACAAGCAGATTTGGGGTTAAATCCTCAGTTCCAGGCTGGAGGGAGGCCTCTGAATGGGTGAATGATTTGCTATGCAAACATGAGGAGAACTCACACAAAGCTGACAGAACTCACACAAAGCTGACAGGAGAACTCAAACAAAGCTGACAGGTATCCTGCATCTATAATCCCAGCACTCCTCCACAAAAAGGGAGGCTGAGGCAAGAAAATCTCCAGAAACTGCCAGGCCACCTCACCTGGCACTGTCTCAAATGAGGTAGAAGGGGAGGCCCAACACTCAAGGCTGTCCTCTGACTGCTACAACTGCCAATACATTGCAATTTGCAGTAACAAAAGGGGGATCCCACAGGTGAATGGCTGAGCAGTGACACACGTGAACTACAAAGCTTCCATGCAAGAAAACTGTTCACAGGGAAGGATTTCATGATGATAATTATATTTAAAATTCAGGTGATATTAAAGGGGAGAGAAATATAAGGCACAGATATGACACTGGTAATATGAAATTTATAAACAAAAGAAAGGAGAGAAAGGGATGTACTACATTTACCACCAGGATTGCCTCAAAGAGCAAAACTCTGCGATTAAAGCAAAGCAAAGAAGTCAGCAGGCCAAACCCGAGAGCATCAGTCTGGGCCATACTTTAGCTCCCTGGAAGGTTGTGTGTGCTAAGAATGCTGAGCCAGGCAGAGCTGAGATAAGCTCCTCTATCTGTTCCAGCCATGATGTAGGTCAGTGTGTCACTTCTTCAAAGAGGTGAATCGGGATCAGAGAAGCCAATAATTCAAAGGCAGGAGAGACAAGAGCTAAATTAAAGAGGCCCCTCTAGAGAACCAAGAACTCCCCTAAGACTTCAATCTCAGTGCTATTTTTTATGCTGAACGAGAAGAATGCACTATTAAACAGACCATGTCTCCAACTCTCCTATAAATTGGTCCTGTGTTTCCCAGCACTAAAAAGGGTAGCAACTCATAAGAGAGCAAAATGCCAACAGTACAAATTTAGAAGATGGGTTAAGAAATATTCTGATCGAACTCCCTAGTGCCAAGCCTGAAGAAACAGAGGGGCAAGAGCAACAGCCTTCTCTCTGAAACTTAATTCTATGCTCTAATTCAGAGCAGTATAATTAACCCCGAGTTTCACTGCTAACACTGAAGGTTTTCAGCCTGATGAGAATATCATTTAGTATCCTGCAATCGACAATAATAGCAATATGACACAATGGTGCCTATTGAGGCTCTCTAATCAGGGCACATAGTCATTTACATAGAACATTTTCTGTGACTCTCTGTAATACAACGCCACAAAGACTCAATTGAGACACAAGGCTCCTTTTCCCATAAACAAAAAAAAAGGGGGGAAGAAAGGAAAAAAGAGAAAAGGAAAAAAACCCCACGATTTCCTTTACAGGAGCATACAGATGTTCCCCACCCTTGCTGAGGGCTTACACCACCCAGGCACTTCACAGGAAACCCACCCTACCCTGATGCCAGCCAGAAACTGAACGCTGGCACTTGGTCTGTCCATCTGCCTGACCCCTGTGCAGAAAGAGGACATCTACAATGCTATAGGGAAACCTCAGGCACAAAACAGAATGAGGGGTGTGAAGGGGCTCTAGAGGATTCAGAGCTGGCTCTGAGGGCTACTTGGATGACTCATGTCAGGCCTGAGAAATGTGGTCACTATTCCTCTATGGCTCTACTGGGAGCTGTGGAACATGAGGTTGGTCTGGAAAGAAAGTATCTAGTGTCACACACCTTACCAGGAAAAGAAAGTGTAACAGCTCTGCAGGGCTCAGAAGGTAAAGCAGGTAAGGTTTGAATCCTACCTCCACCCACCAGCTTTATACTCAAAACAAAGTACTAAAGGGCTCTGAGTCTTGATGGCCTTCTGTGTAAACACATCTAATGCCCTGCAGGGATGAAGGTATTACTCATGCATCTGAAATATACAACACAATGCACAGTATATAAAGAACAACTATTATTATGGTCCCGGTCATTCTTTTTAAAGATAGGTTCTCAGTTGACAAGTTCTAGCTTAAAGCTTAAGCTTTCTAGCCATGGTGACCTTGAACTTCTGATCCTCCTGCCTCTACCTACCAAGTGCTGGGATCACAGACTTACACCACCACCATAGCCACTTCAAGAATTACTAGGCATTGAATACAAGGGTTTTGTGCATGCTAGGCAAACACCCTACCAACTGCTACATCCCCAGGCCCATATCATTATTCATTAGTAAAGAAACTCGCAGGCATTAGAATACACTGCTGAAGAGCATAGACCCAAAGCCAGGTTCCCCAGTTCAAACTCTCATTCTGTCTCTTGCTAATTGGGTGATTTATGTTTAATCTCCCTGCCCGTTTCTTCATCTGTAAACTGCACAAAATCGTAGTTTCTACTGCCTAGAGCCACTATGGTGATGTGTGCCTGTTTTGCACAGTAGTATACATAATCACGTGCCAGGTATTATTCTAATATTTGTTATTTAAATAAAAATAAGATAATCCCTTTATCCCCAGCAGGAGGCAGAGGCAGAAAGATCTCCATAAATTCAAGGCCAGCCAATGGAGCTCCAGGAAAAAAAAAGTCGGGGGGGGGGGCTCAGCCAGGGATCTAAGGAACAAAAGTAGTAATGCAACTGTAGCGACAGCCCACTAACACCTACCATTAGGTTTTATCACTGTGCCATTTCATCTTTAAGAGAAACTTAGGGAAAACAGAATTAAGTTGATGTGAAATCAAGGCCTAAATTCTGAGGAAGGCTTAAGCACCCTGCTTTCTTACAGACCCCCTAAGGCCAAGAGGGGAAACAGCCCAGCACTGAATGGGGAGCACTGAATGAATCGTCATTTGTTCTTTTTCTGCCCCAGCTTCTGCCTATGCAGCCAAGTTCTTCTGGACATTCACACCAAGATGAGACAGACATGAAAAGGGAGACTTCAATTCAGGCCAAGTTTGAAGGTTACTTTCCACCAGGGGAAAATGGCTGCATCAGCACCCTGGGGTTCAAAGTTGAAGCACTCACAAGTTCCTGCTCCACATTACCCAGTGTGCTTTGAAGAGAAGCCAGCTAGCAGGCAGAGCATCTGCACCACACTAAGCTGCTACCACAGTCAAATACCACTGTCTGGTCTGCAGAGATGTAGAATAGTATTGCCCATCCCTTCCCTACTGCTGATCCAAACCATCCCTCCTCTCCCTCCTTCAAAAACCATCTTTGAAGGCCACAGCAATAGGTCCAGATCTCCAGCACAGGCTCACTCATCTGTGATTATCTTCCATGCTACTGCTCCTTGTCCCATCATTCTAAGGTATGTACACACCAAGGTAATTAATCCAATCCGTAACTATGCTGGAAGGACTCAACTACTAATCACTAGTCACTCTGCCTAGATTCAGGTTCAAGGTCAGTGACATAGATAACTGGCTATAACCCAGGAATGCTGGCAGCCTGGACACCAGGTGGCCAGTACCACCTCTCTGATATGGTAATCTCATCCCATTCCATGGTTCCACACAGTTAACGCTCTCCAAGTTTATAATTCCAGCCTCGATGTCCTCCTTGAATGCCAGGCTCATGCTACACCAGATCGCATAAGAATTCCATGAAGATAGCCAATAGGCATCCAGAATTCCAAAGTCCTCTTTCAACCCATTCAACATCCCTACAATCTGCTGTTTACTATTCCATGGACAAGCCAACTGATCTGGCCTCAGGGCTTCTCTGCTGCTGCTGCGGCCACTGCCACTGCCACCACTGATGTCACCACCTCCTGGGACTAATAGCATATAAAAATGGACCTACTCACCCTCTTCATGCTGGATCCCTTCATCCTATGTTACTTTTCTTCACAGCTGCAAAGTCTATCCACCATTACACTTTTCTTAATACACTTATCTATCTCCCCACCAAGGATGAGAGGCGGGAGCTGGTCGGTTTGAGTTTTCAATATCCATAGCACAATGCAGTACACAGGATAAAGTTAGTGTGAAATAAATCATATATGTTGAATAAATCAGTTAGTTCATTATTTCTTTTGAGGCCAGGGTAGACAAAGAGAGGATCAAAGAAATAATATGGGATCTGGGGCCTAAGAGAAAGGATTAAGTACTTTTTCTGATTTTATGATTTATTATAAAGCTACTATAATCAAGATAGTATGGCACTGACAGATAATGGAACAAAACGGAGAGTCCCACACTTATGGTCATTTGACGATAACAATGATGTGTGTGTGTCTTTATATGTATGTGCATGTGTGAAGGTCAGAGGAGCAGTTTTGGACACTGGTTCCCTCCTTCCACCTTGTTGAGCCAGGAGCTCTCTTTTCTGAAATGATTAAGTCTAAATGTTGGTGTCCAGCTTAGCAACCGCCTGTAGCTATCAGTAATCACACTTAAGTGAGGCTTCTCGGCTTCTCTCAGCTCCTTCTACCTATGTTTCATTTACCGATGTTTTAAAACCAAAGCTGTCTGTAGAGCTGGTGAGAAGCAGAACTGGAGAGCTGGAGAGCTGACTCAGTGGTTAGGAGCCAGTACTGCTTTTGCAGAGGACCCAAGCTCAATTCTCAATACCCACATTGGACAGTTCACAACCACCTGCAACTCCAGCTCCAAGGGACCTATATCTTCTTGGCCTCCGTGGGTACTGCACTCATGTGAAGACACCCACACAGATACACACATGCACATAATTTTAAAAATAATAAAAATATTTTATTTTTCAAAAACAAGAGTTCAGGATTCTGAACCTGGGTACTGAGACAACTTCCATTTCATCAAAGATCATGCAGCCCCAACCCCATAGGTGGAGATCCCATGTCACAGGGAGTTTTACAGATCTCCTGGAAGCACTTTAATATAGTAGAGTACCAATGATCTGGACATGTCCTACCAGGGCCTTTCACAACAATGAGTTGGTGAAGTCACACAGCAGGCCTATAAGGCAGTTTGATACCCTGTCTTACTGACAAAACTTCACCAGGTCGCAGTGAAGACCCCCAGCTTGACCCAAGTCTTCTGGCACCCAGGCCCATAGCTCATCTGCAACTCCATACAATTCACTCTGTGTTAGTTTGATGTGGGAGGTCCTTTTGCTGGGAGAAAGGAGACAGAGTCGGGGAGACACCATGGAGTCGCCAGAGTCAGACATGCTGAAATTTTAGCCAGTAAGCCACGTGGCGATACACAGATTAACAGAGATGGGTTAGTTTAGGATATGAATTAGCCAGAAATACACTTATGCTATTGGTCAAGGGCTGGAGAGATGGCTCAGAGGTTAAGAGCATTGCCTGCTCTTCCAAAGGTCCTGAGTTCAATTCCCAGCAACCACATGATAGCTCACAACCATCTGTAATGAGATCCGGTGCCCCATACATGCAAACAGAACACTGTATACATAATAAATAAATAAATCAAAAAAAAGCTATTGGTCAAACAGTATTGCTAATAATACAGTTTCTGTGTGATTATTTCGTGGCTGGGAGGCTAGGAACCAACGAGTGGTGCCCTCCTCCAACATTAGTTGATCTTTGGTTACTCTTCTCTAGGTGCCCTTCATCCCCCCATTCCATACACAAAGTCAATAAATACAATAAGCATCTGATAGGTCATGATCACTGTACAGAACAATTAAGTGGTTCTTGGCTAGAAACAAGCAGAAGAGGAGGAAGGACTTCAGCATCCAAGTCCTAATGCCTGCTGCCGTATTTTGCAAACACAGTTTGCTGCCTACAAAATCTCTTTTCTTCCTCTTTGTTGAAAGGTGGTTTGATTTTCATGTTGGACATCCCACCGTAGACTAAGGCTGTATTCCCAACCTCCCTTGCTGCTAGCTGAGTGCACTGACTCTGGGAGGACCAGTAAGATGCAACAGAAGTATTCCATGGGACTTCCCTAAGGGAGAATTGGTGCAGCAGGATGCTTTCTCTGACCTCCTGCCAACACTCAGACATGACAGCTCAGATGCCAGCCCAGCCTGAGAAGTGAGTGACAAAGCTGTGTGATCAAGGTGGAAGACAATGGCCTTGGTTTTCAAAGGGTCCTGAACTGCGGCTTCCATGATAGTAGAAAGAAGTCAGTTTCCATCTCTTAAGTCTGTTAAATTACTATTAATCAAGCTTATTGGTAAAAGCTAATCCCCTAAGGCCAAAGCAATATTAAACCATGAGCAAAACCCTGCCCCCCTTCTCTTCCTTCCAAACAACTATAAAGAGCAAAACATCTGTCCAGATAAAAATCCAACATTCCTGCAAATTAATCTGCTTTACATTTTAAATGTTCAGGACGTCCTATATTCTCACCTCTATCACTGGCCCCAAACAACATGCAACCAAGACTCTGTGCCCTTTCCTTGTTAAGAGAAGAATGTCCCCCACCCCCAGGCTTACTATGAGTAACCCAACAGGGACTTTCATGAAATTGAAGGCGAGTTGGGGAGGGGGTTACAGGAAGCACTTTCAACCTAGCACATGGAAGAGAAGGAGCAAAGCAGAGCTTCAAGCTGGAAATGTAGCACTCATCTTTCCAGCTTTCATTCTTTCTCCTTTGCTAAAGTGTGTTCCCCACTGGAGCCTTCAGTTCCCCAAATCTCACAGATCTGACTTCCATGCTTTCACACCAATCACAAAAGGATCACTAAAGAAATCATGAATAAAGAAAAAGTTGCACAAACACTATTTGTGTGTGCACAGGGTTGGGAGACTTCGTATCAAATCATTTTATCCACATTAAAGAAAAAATAATATGAATAAGGTTTTTGTTAAAAGTACTAGGAAGGAGAGACGGGAGCAAGACTAAGTAATCCCCCTTTTGTCTTCCATCTGTCTATTCTGATTTTGTGTATGTATATGTGCTGAGAATCAAACTAGGTGTTTGTGCATGATAACCAAATGCTATGTCACTGACTTACATCCCCAGCCCCTTAAATTTTATATATGTGCATTAGTTTTATCATTTAATATTTCCCTTTATGTAGTAATAATTCTTTATTGCTCTGGAAGTAACCAGACCAATATTCAGTGAAATCATGATACACAATTAACATGCCTGGCCCAGGAAGATGAGCCCACATCATAAGCCATGAATGAAGACACTCAGAGGCTGACAGGCAGGTGGTGTCTACTACAAACCACACACCATCTACAGCTCCCAGGAGAGGGCCTGGCCCACCATCAGCATTCTAAGCCATGGTACCTGTGCCACAGAATCAGCATATGAACAAAGAGAGAGGTATGAAATCAGCATCACTTATAATTAAAAGCTGTGCTCTAAGTTCAATTCCACTCATTGGAGTCCTTGTTTATAGCTTAACTTCTCTCTCCACTATGAAACTAAACACAGGCCAGGAATTAGGGACCCCAGAGCTCAGTCAGGTTTGCAATGAGTTCGGTTCCCTCACACCATAGTTTAAAACAAAACAAACCTAAGCCTCTTTAAACAATTAAGATATTTTACATTCAAAGTCTAGATCTCAGGTTTGGGATGTAGCTCAATTGCTGAGGGTTTACCTAGCATACATGAAGTTTTGGGGTCAACCCCCAGCACAGTCTATAATTCCAGGACCTGGGAGGTAAAGGCAGAAGAACCAGAAATTCAAGGTCAACCTGAGCTATAGAGCAAATTCACCTAAGCCTGGGATATATGAAGCCTCCTGGTCTAAAAAAAAGTTCAGATTTCCAGATTTTCATGAATTAGATAATGGCACACTAGGTACACAGACTCAGGCTGGACCCTGAGAGAGGACAGTGCATTAAGGAGACAGAACCCACACTTCAGTTCTGCTTCTGCACTATAAGAAAGACATGACTTGGGATCCATGCCACTCTCAGAAGCACAAAATGGATGGATAAACCACAAGGACCTCTGTGTCTCACAGGGAAGCCCAGGCAGCTATGAAGGGCTACTGACACTGGGTACCCTTTCCTTCCAGCTGCAGAGCTAAATGGTGCAAGCTTTAGTTATCTGTGAGTTTAAGGTCAGCCAGGGCTACAGAGTGAGACCCTGTCTCACAAGTCTTGTGAGTAAAGCTGCAAACTTGTCAGTTCCCACAATCTCAGGGCACAGGTCTCACCCACCCCATTTTTACAGATGGAGAAACAAAGTTTGGGAAGTCAGCTTGTCAAAGGTCATCATCAGTAAGACAGCAGCCTACAAGAAGCTGACTTTGGAGACTGATGTTAAAAAAACACACGATGGTGGTTTTTCCTTTCCATGGAAAGCTGGGATATACACACACAGTTTAAAAAAAAAAAGTTTAAGAAACTGGGCCAGGCTTTCAAACAGATCTAAGAAGATGAAAATAATACCCAGTACCACCGACATTTATTCACTTACCAAAATAGATCCACTAAAGCCCCAGAGTCAAAGACCCCTGGAAGGGTCATAAAAGAAATACCTTCCTTATGCCTTACAGCGGACACTTAGCCTATGTCCCAAATTCTCAACAATTTGACCTGGTCTGTTTTGTTCTTGAGGAAACAGGAATCCTAACAGAATCAGCATCAGGACTACACTGTGCACACTGCCTCACAGCCTGTTCTTTCATGGGAACACTTTTGCCCTGTAATCTCACCCTCTCTCAACTCTTTCTGACTATTTCAAAGGGATTCTGAAACTCACCTCCATCTGACCATGTTCCTGAAATCCCATGCTAACTTTTGGGTGGGTGCATATTTTATATACTAGGAAACAGAGTTTGCGAACATGGGTTTACAAGCCTACAGTGATGACAACCTAACCCTGAGTCATGCATGTGTTGTCATAGCCCAAAAGGATCCAAGCAATCACCTAAGTCAGTTGAGGAAATAAATCCTAAACTGAGAGTCTCACTAAAAGTCACCGGCTAGAAGAGGTAGATCTAGTGCTAGAATCTAATTCCCTAGGTTCTAGACCAGGGGCCTTGTGATAACATGCTGTAGTGGCATTTCAATTGTATTTTAATAAAGACTGCCTGAAGACCTGAGAGCAAAACATTCGCAATGGTCAGCCTTACAGACCAGGTTATGGTAACACACACCATTAATCCCAGCAGCCATAAAGACACGCACCTTTAATCCCAGGAGCCACACTAGTTGCCATAGAAATCAGGCGGTGCATGCCTTTAATCCCAGTGATACACGCTCTTAATCCCAGCCCTAGAGAGGAATATAAACTGGGGGAAGACAGCTCTCAGACACAGTCTCCTTCTGAGATTCCTGGAGGCAGGATCACCATTTCGGTCTGAGGTTGAGATAAGAGCCAGTGGCTAGCTGTTTTGCTTTTCGGATCTTCAGGTTGAACCCCAATTTCTGACTCGGACTTTTTATTAATCGTGCTTCAACACATTGCTGCTTCTCTTTGTCTTTGGGGGTGCTCAAGCCTAGGCTAGCCCTACCCTCTCACCACCTTAGAAAGCACACAGACACCACCATGGTGAGTGTACACACTGGAGGAAATTAGGAGGAAACCTAACACATCTGTGGAACCCATGCCAGCTGAGTAAAGGGTAGACTTCGTTTTGCTTGGTTCTGTCCCTGCCTCCAGTTCCCTATAGGTGACAAGTACAGAACTAAAATCCTAGCTGTCAGACCCTTAAGATCAGAGATGTGACAAGAGCCATGCAGTAGGAGAGATGGACAGTGCTGACTGTTGTCATAGGCTGAAGCGAAGTTAGATTCCCTCTACCTTCCTCCTCACACCACCCCTCGCTCATGCTTCTGCATAGGCCTTCCACAGCTTCCCCTTGAGAGCCAGTTCTCTATTACCCAACATCAATCACCTAACTAAAATAATAAAATAATAAAAAAATAAAAATTTCATTGCCAGTTAACAAACCCTGAGGGGCCATATAATGAGTGAGATGTGAGCTTCCATGATCACCTTATCAGCTAGGAAGATGGCAGGCCTCTGAAGAGCCATGATGTAAGTGTTATGCTACAGATACAGGCAAGTGCCACAGAAGCTCAGAGAAAATCATGACTGAGTGAAGAGGCAGCTGGCTTCTGAAAAAATGTACCTTTGTGTTGAGCCTTCTGAAGGCCGAGCTGAGGGGAGGATTTCCATAAACGGAGGGGGTGTTACAGGAAGATGGAACATGTCTCAGAACACCCACTGGTCTACAGCAGCTGAAACCTTGGGTGTCTGGAAGGACTTATAGGGAAAACACTGGAGTGGGAGCTCAAGGCCACACAGTGAAGCCAAAGTATCACTCATATTATATGCATCCTTACATAACAGAGAAGTCCTAAGACTCTAAGGCAGGGAAATTCAAACTTGCAGCAAGAACGAGGAGGTAGCACTAGAGACGCGGGGCAGGATGTAGAATTTAGAAGGCTTTCTCGCACGTGTGTTTGTTCGCAGACGACTTCTAGTCTTTACAAGCCCCATCCCCAGCTCAGAGGCCAGCGGGCATGTGGTTGAATTGATCGGCAGTTTTTGAAACAAGAGACATCACACTGAGAACTTGGATTTTTCTGGGGCAACAAAGAAGTTAACTGGCAGATGTTCCCTCCATTCCCCACTACACTATCTCTTTTGAACACTCAAGATTGAGAACCAATATCCACTAGTCACTTGGCATCTTTCCAAGGGTATCTACCACACTCTAAAAGATTTGCAAACTCCTGCCACATTTAGCTTAGATTATCAGCCCACTAAAGTTCTGATCCTTCCAGTTCTGGGTGTCCACGCCTCCTTCAGATCCTATCACCCACCACTTCCTCTGTATACCTTCAGGCCCTACCAGATAGCACTGCTAAGGGCAATCAGAAGGCTCCTCTAGGAGAGACTGGGCAGCAAGCCTTGGAGAGACCTAATATATCCTTGTTCACCCTTCTCGTACCACAGGACTTTGTACACCAGGCTCTCCCTGTTATCTACTGTGTGTCAGACCTTCCTAGCAGAGCTCAAAAAAAAAGCTGAATGAGAAAGTTCTGCCAGACTTGAGAAAACTGCAGGTAGCCCAGGTTTAGATGCCACATGGAATACAGGAGATGACAGCACAGCTCATGCGTGAAGCCTCCACACACATTGTGCCACCAAATGTTCAACTCTTTCCAGCTAGTATTCCAGGCAGCAGGCACAGAGTTCCACAACAAGGAATAAGGACAGTATGCTTACTCCTATTAGCACCAGCCATTTGTGACACATTCAAGAACGGACTTCACTGCTCTGATGCCCAGTTAAAGAAAAAGTTGAACAGAGTATAAAAAAAATAACTGTGGCTCCTGTCTGCAGGGAGCAAGCAGCCTCACTGGAGAACAAAACAGCAAACCCTGGACACAGAAAGCCAGTAATGAAGGTGTGGGAAGAATGTGATCACAGGCAGGCTAGGGTGGGAGGCTTGCTGAATGAACCCGTAGGCCTGCATTTGAAAGAGGGCTTTGGGGCAGGCAGGGGGATGATTTAAGAGTATAAAGCACTTGCCACATATACCTGACAACCTGAGCTCAAATCCCACATAAAAAACAGGGTGCACAAGGCATGTCTATAATCCTTGTACTCCTGTGGGAAAGACAGAGAAGCAGAGAAATACCACGCTGCAAGCTCTCAGGCCAGCAAGCTGTGCCAAGCAAGGTGGAAGGACAGACACCTGAAGTTGTCCTCTGAGCTGCACAAAGGTACACATGTAAACATACACACTGGGTCGGGGTGGTGGGGAGCCATTGGGACATATGATATGACCCAGGAGGGTACAAATGACCAAAAATTTTGTTGTGACCAAAAAATGTACAGGATCATCACAACTGAAAACACTGTAAGGAATATCATATTCCACTTTATTGTACTTATTTATTTTGCAGCGGGCAAAGGATGCATGCACCACAGCCTGTGGAGGTCAGAGGACAACTTTCAGGAATCAGTTCTCTCCTTCTACCATGTAGGTCCTGGGGATCGAACTTAAAGTAGTCAGGCTTGGTGGCAAATGCCTTCACCCACTGAACCGTTTAAGCCAAATTCCACTTTAATGAGTGCAAAGTTCTAAAGTCCAGGAAACAATATGACTCAAAGGCACAAATTTAGCCTGTGGGTGGTTTTCCTCTTGGCAAGTCAGCTCCCCATCTCTGTGTGGTAATGTCAGTGAGTGAATGGGCAGCCAGTTTGAGGGTAGTCCTAGTGATTGTCAGACTGGAAAGGGAAAAAAGGGCAAGGGGGAAGCAAGAGGAACTGTTGGCAAGGCCTCCACCTGACTGTTCTGTTCAAATGGGGAGAATGCCTGCAAGCTGAGTTTCGTTCTCAGTTTTCTTCGTGTTTTTGTGCACTTCCCCACCACTCCAATCTCTCCCTGAAACTCTGGTCCCCTTATACAAATGAAAAACCTAACACCTTAATATGAGATATTTGTGTCTCTATAATGAGAAAATCACCTCCTAACCTTTCAGACAAACTGCTAACAGCAGCCACCACTCTCTTCCATACCATATTTAGCTATAAGCCAAATCATATGATCTTAGGTCTTCATATTCCTGTCCCCAAGAAACACCTACCCAACCCATACCTACCAGCCTCCCCTTGATGCACCCACATCCTCCTGTATCTTCTCCCAAAGGGTCCTTGGGTCATCTTACTCAGCCACTTCCACTCCACACTGTTTTACCATAGCACACACGAAGACAGACACACACACACACACACACAAATACACACACACACAAGAGAACTTTTTACCTCTCTAGCCAAAATCCATTAAGTAAAATAAACCTTCTAATTATAGCAGGCACAGAAGTCTAGAAGTTTCTCACACATGGCTCTGGTGCAGCCTCCCATCTTTACCATGACTATAGAGTCTAAGAAAAGTACCATTCAAGTCAAATTCCATGTTACAGGAGTGAAATCAGAATCTAAGGAGAGGAAAGGCCTGGCGGCAGACACACCTAAGACAGACAAGGCCAGGTTGCAGACTCCCAGAGCAGCGCTATTCTCACTGTCCTACAGTGCATGTAGAAATCGTGCCATGTGCCCTAAACTCCTCTTACCTCGTGCCATGGTCTGATATGTTTAATTCTCACAACAACCTGATGGCAGACATTCCTGTTCTCCCCATTTTACAAAGTAGGAAACTGAAGCACAGGAAGGTGAGATAACTCAACGAATGTGAACAGGGACAGGAGAGCAAGTGTCTGAACTCAGGCAGCCTGCCTGGCTCTGTGGCCAGGGTTCTCAAGTCATCTCACAGAAGGTAAGAAGTTTACCTTTAGGCAGAAATGGAAATAGTTTTATAGACTGTTTAATAAGTGAAATTTATTCAAGAATTTCACTTGAAAACTCAGCAAAGAACTGTAAAACTGAAAACCAAACCAAATGGACACTGGAATTTCAAAGGAAGGCTGAACGTGCGTGCGGACTCACAGGAAAGGGCCTTTGTGGCTTCCTTTAGCAAGTGATAGCTGCCTGGGGTGTGGAGTAAGCTGTGCGCATTCATCCAAACAGTGGCCTAAATGTTATCATCTATTCTTCATACAGCCTATCCATTCTTCAGATGTGCCCACTGTCAGCTTCATTTCTACATCCAATGCCCCCGTGAAAGTTTCTGGAAAGGGACTAGGCACAAAGCCTAATCATTTATTAACACTTCTGTGCTGTGGCCAGCCTCAGCTCCCATCGCAGAACAATTGAAAAAAAAAAGTTACCAGAAGCCAGTCGGCCCTTGGGAATCATTCTGCCATTCTGCAACCATCTCTGGTATGTGTGATTCAAAATAAAATCAGATCATCTAAGGTGACCTAGCCAAGTCCCTTGGTTTGTCATTGTTTTATTCACTGTCCCCACACTACTGAGCTCAAACACCTCCACAGCAAGAAGAGTCTGGAGCTAAGATACAACTCAATGGTGCTTCTGTAAGCACCAAGCTAGAAGCTGACAATTGCGGGAAAAAATCTGCAGTGCAGTTTTCAGATTGTGAAACCAGTGCCTGCTCAGCTGCTCCCATCTCCAGCACTGAAACATGATCAGCTGCAACATGGGCACTTGCTCTGCAGCCAACAGCACTAAGTTCAGTTACAAAACATCTAGATGTGAGCTTTGTGGAAGCAGGTATACAAGACTCCCAAATCACTGGGAACTCAAATACCTAGATGTGAGTTTCGTGGATGTAGGTATACAGGTATACAGGGTTCCCGCCAGCCCTGGGAACTCCAAATGACTTTATAAGAGAATGGAGCATGCCAACAAGGTGATGGAAAGAAAAGTGAAGTCCTCACAAGAGCAAGAAACAAAAAACATCTGGACTTGCCAGGTCAACGCCATCTATCACCATCACCAGTCCATGGTGTGTCATGCCAAAAGCTAAGGAACCGGCTCAAATATGTCTACCCCAACATTTACATAATGGGTGCTGCCTTTCGGCTGCCATTTAATGGTCACCAAGTAAGGCACTGGGTGGAGACCTTCCCACAAAGCAATATTTATTGTCTTTGGAGAGCTACTGGCTGAACCCTTCTAAAATATTACTAAACTCAGCTTAGTGAAACAAAGGAAAAAGAACACTGTTATAAATGAAAATTCAACCAAGATCTCAGGACATGCCCGCACTCTGTATTCTAATTTCTATGTAAATATTGGAACAGTGCAGAAACAGTGATCTCAGAAATAATGTGCCTTTGATAGCCACAAAATCATTTATTATTTGTTTCACTTTATTTTATTCCTTATCTCAAATACACAGTTCCTTTTAACAAAAAAATCCCTCTTTTAAACAATATGTAAAGCAAAGCAAATGTAACAGAGTACCAAAACAAACCTTTCCTGCAAAATTTATGGTTTCTTTTCTGTCCCTAGCTGCACACATCACCCACTCCCCATACTATTGCTGTGCACACACACAGAGGCCGCTGGCTCTGCACAGCCATGTTAAGTTCCCAACTGTGTACAGTGTGAGCATGCTTACACACTGGTTTAATTTTTGTTTTATTTTCTTCCCCCAGATATGTTGCCAAATTGGCCTCAAACTTTCAGTCCCTTCCTGAGGTTTGTCACTCTGTAACAGACTTCTCCAGCTCAGGGAAGGAAGTAGAGTTACAGGGTAGCAGGTAGGTTCTAGACTAAGAGGTGACAGGAATGACCATATACCCAGGAAGAGGGAGAACAAGCAGGCAGGACGGTTTCTCTAATGCCATCACACAAGCTAAGGGCCCTCCTCACCCTCCTCACCATCCCTGTGTTCCCACCCAAAGCTTGTCCCAATGCAGGAGCAGGGTAACACCTGCTTTCTCTTAGTCTTTCTCCACTGGCCCAGGCCCAGAGCCTTCTCTCCTCTCTCCTTCCCACCCCCATCTCCCCTTCTCACTTCCACATCCCAGGTAACCTGACTCCCCTGGCCCCTCCCAGTCACCCAGTGCATAGGGGGTGGGAGAAGAAAAAAAGCCCCTGCTCCATGCACCTGTGATTTGTATGAATAAAGACTAGTCAGTTTGTATCAAGGAATGGAAAAAACAGTTAATAATAGAGGCTGACACTCAAACCCAAACCTCATCAAGAGTAAAGGGAGCCACCATTCAGATGCCCATGGATTACCCGCCCCTCACAGGCTGGCACTGCCTCAGGGCCCTGTTCTCACTAAACCTGTTTCTCCTGCACTCTTTCTAACCTACAAGGGCAACATGGTTATTTCCGCTTAGCTGCTGCTACCCAGCTGCATACAAGCGGCATATGTGACAGTTTCTCTCTCTCCACCATGTTTGTTGTTTGTTTTCAGGGGATTGAGCTCAGGTCACTAACTAGGCAGAAAGCACCCTTACCCATTAAGCCATCTCAGCAGCCCTAGTATCTTTATTTTTAAGATTTCCCCCCCAACTGTCTCAAAGAGCCTCAGCAGTGCTTCCTATCTCTCATGGTCCCCCAGGCTGACGGTCACACCACAGGGCAGCAGCATCCCAGACGTGTGACTTGTGCTCAGCACTGTGTCAGGCAGGACTCTACAAAATAAACTCTCGACAAACTGGCTGAAAAGGGGAAAGTGCAGAATAGCTTCCATAACACAATAATCAACTATCTTCCTTACAGCACTGAGTGGACCTTGTAACCCTACACCTCAGGAGCCTGAAGCAGAAGGATCACAACTCTGAAACCAGCCTGGGCTGAACACCAAGCCCCTGATTTGGGGTTGTTGCTTCTTATTTTGTGCTGATTTTATTTAAAAAAAAAAAAAGACTGGAAGGGTTTTCACGAATACATTAACTGATATGACTACTTAGAATTTCAGGTGCTTTAATGTCTAGTTTTATTCGTCCCTCTCTTCGGCAAAACCCACATAAATACATAGAAAGTATTTTTATAATCACATTCATGCTTGCATACTTTCATGTTTCTGCTCCAATACGGCAGATCTATCCATTTGTATGCATTTTGGTTTTGTTCCTGTCAGTATGGGGAGGGAGCAGGATGCAGCTCTAAATCACTTTAGAGTATAGAAAACACTCTTAAAATTGCACAGTGTGAAAGGCAATGGTGGCTGACATCTGTAATCACAGCACTCAGGGAAGTAGCAACAGGACTGCCACAAACTCTAGACTAGCCTGGTCTACAGAATGAGACTCAATCTCAAAACAATGTCCAAATATCCACGTCCAGTGGTTCTGGCTTCTGGCTTCCTGACAACCTAGTGTCACCTTCCAGAGCTGTGTATCAATTGCAACACACTGAGCTGCCCACTGTCCGCCCCTAAGGTCAGACAGCTGACAAGCAGACGGTGGGCCTTGGGCAGCTGTATAAGGTGCTCCTTCCTAGTGCACACAGCCACAGCAGGTGCACCCAGCTAAGGGCCAAAAGGCTGCATTTCTCTCACAGACAGGAACTTTGAGGATCATGTAGTTTGTTTAATGGACCTAGAAACTCAGGTTCTTGCCCCCAGAGATAAGCTAATGCTGTATATTGGAGATGATGTGGCCATTCTAACCAATTTAACAGCTACTATGTGTATTTTTAGGTTATAACTCGAAATCAGAGGTATTTCAGGGAAACACGTAAGTATCTCTGCATCCTCAATTCCACTTCCCTCACAAGGCACACTGTACTGTATTGCCATCTTACAGTGGCAAAGCACAGAGATATATCCAGCTCCTCAAGGCTCTTGGCCAACCAAGTTCCAGGTTGCCACACCCTTCCTGACTCATTATATTCCCCTACCAGACCACTATACACACTAAATTTAAAAAACAGACCCATGTTGTTTCCTATGTGGTCATATAACATCACAGTAGGGTCAGCTGCCTGGGAAAACCATGGCTCTGCTACCTAATGTCTCTGACCTAGATCTAGCTGCTTTACCTTCCTTAGTGTGTGTAAACTGGACTCCTCACAGCAGTGCTGGGACAATGACAGGGCAGGAATTCAAGCACACATTTTATTTTAAAGAGGGACATCACTGACCCACACATAGAAGTGGACAGCACTTGGGCCCCACTTCATCTAACTCCCAAGTCAAATTCTTCCCGTGCTTCTTATATGTTCTCTCTCTCCCTCTCCCTCTCCTCCCCTCTCTCTCCCTCTCCCCCTCTCTCCTGTTCTCTCTCTAAAGGTTCATTGAGCTTCCACTGGGACTGCCTGGCTTAGCAACTGCCAGGTGCTGAGGCGTTACACTAGGCTGCAGCATCAGCCACTACCTAACAGGAGAAGTCGCCCCTCTTCAGGCCTGCTTCTTCATCAATAGCCTCTCTACCCACTACTCTACCAGCACTGCTGAGGACTATGAACAGACACAGCTCAAGCGGCATATGGCGCTGGTCCCCACAAAGAGGCTGATGCCTGATGCCCTGCAAGCAATAGTTAGAAGTCACCATGTCTTCCCAGTTTGCTTTCTATTGCTGTGATAGGCCATGACTAAAAGCATCCTGGGAAGAAAAGAGTTTACTTCATCTAATAGCTTGTAGTCCAGCATGAAGGGGGAATCTTACAGTTCTCTCTTCCCAGATGACCATAGCCTGTGTCAACTTTGACACAACATTAGCCAGCACAGTATCTTTCCTGGCTGAGGCTGAAAAGCCCTTACTGAGAAGGAAGCTACATCCCATAGCCACCTTCCAGACATGTGCGCGACATTCAAACCACTAAAGACCTCCACTACAGTCAGACCAGCTTCCTTTGGAACCCACAAAAGGAACTGCAAAGGCCAAACAGATTAGCTCCCACTACAAAGGAACCTGGAGTTTCTGACTGGGAAAGGGACAGAGCCTGGACAGCTAGCTCTGTTGGAACCCAGTTCCCTATGCTCTAATCAACTTACCATTACATTAAACTTTAGATAGATCCAGCTCTGTTCTATCAAGTATTTACAGGTGTAGTGAAAACTACACACTCTCTCTCTCTCTCTCTCTCTCTCTCTCTCTCTCTCTCTCTCACACACA
>LOJH01007070.1:0-22516 GCA_001685095.1 Ellobius talpinus | reverse complement strand
CTCTCTCTCGCTCTTGCTCTTTCTCTCTCTTTCTCCCCTCCCTCCCTTACTTCCTGATTTTTCTTTTTCCCTTTTGTTTTTTCTGTTTTTGTTTGTTTGGTTGGGTTTTTTTGAGACAAGGTTTCTCTTTTTAGCCCTGGCTGTCCTGGGACTCACTCTGTAGACCAGGCTTGCCTCTAACTCAGAGATTCATCTTCCTCTGCCTCCCAAGCGCTGGGATGAAAGGCGTATGCCACCTTTCTTTTAGGGGCCTTTGCTGAGTGGTCTGTGATTTTTCTTACTTGAGTCCCTTTATTCTTCATTACATAATATGGAATGTCATTGCTACATATTTGAAGCTACTCTGAGCAGATCAAAGTGATTACATACACAAGGAAAATGGTGTGTCTTTCCTGTGATGAGGAAGTAGTATCTAAATGGTTTACATATACTATTTATAGCAAGAATCTATATAATAAAATAGTCTGCTCCTCCTCTTTCTCATTTTCCCCTTCTTAGCTAAGTCAGATCCAGATTCATAATGATTGGTATTTATATTTAAACTGTAGCAGCTAAAGGGAAAGGCATTACTTTTTAAATGTTACCATTATGGCACAAAAATGAGTTTTACTTACTTAAAATTTTGTTCAATTTTTCATGATTTTAAAATACTTAGAAGGAACAAATTTTTTAACTCCAGTGGCAGTGTAGAAGTTAAAATATTATCTGTGGACTAACGTGAGAAGAAAACAAAACAAACAAACAAAATCAAAAATAAGCAAACAGAAATACAGCCAGGAAATAGAGAAAGCACATAAATGTATCCATGGGAAGTGGTGTTTATTCCTTGCAGTGCTGTTTGAGAGTTCTCCCTGTGTGTAGCACTGTTTGCTCATCAACATTGCCAATAGGTAGGGAACATGTGCCTCTGAGAGTAAGTCACAAATTTCTTGTTACTGGGTAAATTTCAAAGGCCTATGAATTGGTTCAGTTTTTGTAACTTTATTCTAACAAGAACCTTAAGTAGCATTTGCATTGTAGAGTTTATGACCACATTGGCATTTTAGAATAAAGGCCATTGGGCAGGAATTTAAGAGATGTACATCTTTTTCTAATGGCCTCCTGTAAGTTAATGTCTTGCTTTGATTTCTTTAGTAATAACCTGAATAATTTTAGCTTCTTTTTAAATTAAGGATGATGGGATAATGCTAGATTATCATGCACAACTTCTGGTCCATTTTTTGCTGCAAGTTACCAATATAATATAAAGGTCTAATTTTAAAGCAATCCGAAGCAGAAATTAATATTAATAATTTGTATTCAGTATACACCACAGAATAATGAATTTGCTCAGCTGGTCTAAGAAAACCATGCATTATTAACCATTTTTCGTGTTCATGCCATACACATAGACAGTCCTGAAATTAAGAAGCTATATAAAATCAAAGTATATTTGTGTCATATCAAGTGCTTTCTGAATCCCAGCATGATGGAGAAAGTGGCAGTGCCAATAAGTGGAGTAGGGAGTTGACTACATCCTCTTTACTTTCCGTGGAGGGCTGCTTTCATCTGCAGGATCTAAATAGCTGTGATTATCCCTCCATTGGAAACCTCACTTTTGCTTTTACTCGTTGGAATGAGCATTAATTAACCATGTTAGTGTTAATTAACTTAGCTCCAACTCTCTAGAAAACAGGGTCCTTTTCTAGGCTGCAGTGTTTCCAGCTAAAAGTTGGACTACTAAAGAAGCAGAAGAAACGAATATTGCTGGACAGCTAGGTTCCTTTTCCCACACTGATACATGCCTCTGTGTTTTATATAATATAAAACTTACATTGCTATAACCTGTTTTATGATTAAAATGACTATTCTCAGAATGGCCTTATAATAATTTATGTTCCATGGGACACGTTTTTTTATCTCCACTTTGAAAACTGATTTATATGCAGTTATTTAAATTCAGTGAATAGTGATTTATTCAGTGAGTAATGGTTTAAAATTGTGAACTATTCATTTTAAGCAGCAGTGTTTTAGACCAATGGGTTTTTAAGCCACACTTGATTGGTATGCAGTGGTTTTCCCAAGATGAGTTCATAGTAGAGGTTCTACCCTCAGGACCTGAGGTGTTGGCATCATTGATTCCCTCTGCCCAGGGGGCCAAAGGATTTACAGTGACTACCCCTGTGGTTACACTTACTGCCTTTGGAATTGTGTTATGCCTAAATGGCCTAAAATCTCACCTGCATAGTGTCCTCTGAAACCATTGTAGTCTACGTGGGAATATTCTACATCTAAATCTTCCTTTTATATGAGATGTGTTTTAAAAGTTTGTATTTTTGAAACATTCATTACCTCTTACAAATATATTTATGCCACTTTTTACATTAAAATATATGTTCTCAACAGTTAATGAAAAACTTGTCTAATATTATGATTGCATTTTCTAGTTCTATTACAGTTGCTGTTCTGGTGATGTTTTATACTTCTGTTGGTAGATTTAAAATTTATTTTAAGGATTATTCAGTTTTCAGAAATTGTTAGATAAGAGATCCAGTTGAATGAACTCATTATAAATTCAGGGATTGTTTCAAACTTCAGATTCTATAGGCTGCTTTTGAAATGATGCTCCTTTCTTTCTTTGGCATAGCAAGGCATTTCTCACGACTATGGGCTTCAGTTCTGCAGCTCTTCCTTCTGTCATCCATTGGACATACTTTTCCTTTACTACATAGTTCTTTTTTAAATCTTCTACTATCCCTTCTACTTTAGTATCATACTTTTTCTGCCTAAAATTGACCTCTCTTAAAACCCCTAATGTTGGTCATCCTGGGAAAGGCTCATCTCTGTTTATTCTTTCCTTATGGACTATGATAGAATGTGATGAGACATTGAGATCTCTACCCATATACTTTTTATTATAGCTATTGATTTAAAGGGGCATATATCGTGAAAATTTGCAAACATTTAATCCAAAAGGGACTCTGCAAGCTTTGATTGACCTAACTTGTCTTGATTGTGAATATTTCAAAATGTTCTTCTAGAATGTTGCTAAGCTGTTTTTCTCTAGTCTTGTTTCCCTGTTATCAATGTAAAATTTTCACAATGCCATTTAATTTCATGGAAAACTTGACACAGTTTCAAGATCAAAAACAATGATATAGATAAAGACAAAGGTACATAGATACATACATAGATATAAAAGAACTTATTCTTTTATTGAAATACTCTAATTGGAAGTCTTTGAGTTTACTACAAGCATGGCTAAGCTCCACAGGTTGCTTCATATACTCCCTGTTAAGGAAGAATTTTTCCAATGATGTAACAAGTGCATTGGTCACTGGTACCAGGAAAGGTAGAAGAGAGAACATGAATTTGATAATCAGAGATTCATCTCTCAACTGTCTTTTGAATTATTAATTAACTTTTAATACCTAAATGCTGGACTATAACTTAACTTATCCTAAATTACCAGATATAGCACTGTTATTTGGGGGAAATGCAGATTGATTTCTGAAAAAAAAGTACAAGTAGGTCTTTAAAATAAACTCTTTAATACATAGGTAGTGTTGTGAATAAATTTATAAGAATAATGAAGTTCTGTAAAATACTAGAGGAAATATAAGGCATAAGATACATTGTGGATAAGTGTGTAATTGATTGAATATGAATTATAGGAAATTTATTATTCTTAATACCTTTCAATTCAAGAAAAAAATTAGTTCACTAAAGCATACGATGTATGTAAATAATGTTAAGCAGTTCATTTACAAAGAGTGCCATAGATATATGTAGCAAAGAAGAAATATGAATGCATGATTGATCTTGGTAAGATCAGATAAAGACTGATACAATAGGTAGCATGTGAGCTGACGTTGGACGACTTGTTGAGTTTGGATAGCTGAAAATCTGTCATAGTCAGAGAAGCTGTGAGCAAAGCCCTGAGCTTGCAAGAGTGGAATACACTGAGAGAGTTGACTGCAGTTAGAATAAGGAGCACGGTATATGTGAGCCTTGGATGAACCATCAAAATTTTGTCTTCTCATAAAACAAAAAGAATACATTGATATTGAGAACTTAAAAATAGGGCAAGGATTAATGATTGATTATAATTATTTGGTCTTAGGCTATAAGAAGAGCAAATTAATTCACATTTTAGTGTTATAGAGTTAGCTGTTAAGTATATACTGTCAGATGTTCTTGCCAGCCGTTTCTCTAGGATACCCAGAATTGTTGGTTGGGGTTACAATGATGTTGGATTAACTAGAGTTCATTCTTCATTTACGTAGTCACTATTGAATCCAGATAGAATTTTTTCCTTAACCTGATTGTCCTGTTATTTTGCCAATAGAGTGAAATTTACTATTTTCTTTATGTAAGGTAATAGATGGAAGAGTATATAATCTGGCAGGATGTTACTGTGTTTCTGCCTGTTTCTGTCTGAGGCACAAATGCTGTCCCTAAGATGATCACCCTGAGATCAGTGTACCCACTACCTATACCCTTTTGGGCCACTAACTTTATTGTATAAAAGTACTTGTCCAAATGAGGAGCAAGAGGGAGAAGGCCATATATTGCACAGTCACTCATGCCAAAGAAGTGGACGAAAGACTTATGCAGGCTTCTTCAGTTTATACACTGTTCAGCTGAGGCACAAACAGTGCAGTGAATTGAGATATCCATGATGGAGTCATGGATATTTGGTCTTTGTGCAGCAGAAGATGCACCATTTCTTAAAACATTTGAGAGCAACTGACTTAAGTGTCATCATCATCAGCCTGGAAAGATCTATTTGAGTGGTTTACTTTGGAAATTTTATTTTAGACCAGTTTTAAACAAATTATCCTCTTTCTGTTTTTCCCTATGCTGGTTTATAATTTAGAAACTCCAAATACCAATATCATAATATTGGAAAAAGAATTTCTAATATTTGTGATTAAATTCTTATCTAGGGCTTTTTTACAATTTTATTTAACTCTAAATGCGTTTCTAATGAGTTCTGGAAATGTTTAGCCTACAACCTAGAATTGTCATCAAATTATTTCTCTGGCAGTGCCATTCTGAAATCAGGGAAAATTAATATATAATACCAGATATTTAATGTAAATGAACTTGCTAAAATTTAAATTGTATTATTTCCAGGGAATCCATTTGGTCAGAATGCAAGTAATACAGCAAAGGTAGTGTTAATTCACTATTAGTATAGGCCAGATATCTGAGCTGGACTTTGAACTCCCTGGCAGTAAACTATATCATGCTCTTTTATATTCCTGGCGTGTAGTCCCTAGCATGTAAAAGGTGGCCAATAAAAGTTTGTTTAACTATGATTGCGTGATTGATGAAATGACTATGCCTACAGATACAGTAAATGCACTCTGTCCTTTCCCTTTGAACCATAAGCCATTCAAATGTCCATTTATTTTTGGCACCGTATTTTTGCCATTTATCCTGACAGGAGATTAAGGAGTATTTTATTTCAGGTTGCAAGCTGTACTCTGCACTCATTCAGGAAGAAAGGTGCCTCATCTGCATCTTGGTCTCTTCCCTCTTGTGCACATGCTCATTTCAAATCAGTTTCCAGATCTCTTGCCTTCTCACATCTCTTGAATATTTGCTTACTTCTATAACATAAGGAAGATTACATGTCATTTTGAGAGAGTTTTTTCTTTTCTGGTCAGTTTCCTGTTTGTGTGGTATCTGCTCTTTCCCTTATCTTGTGGTTGCTTTGCACGGCACCCAAGCACCTTGCTGTGCTCGTATCCTTGGGGTGTCCAAAATGCTTGTGTGCAGTTTGTTGAAGGTCTGAAGAACCTTGAAAATTTAACTCTCTTCAAAGGGTTTCAATTTTTGCTTACTTCCATTGTAACTGCTCTGGTAAAAATTAAAGGCCTGGTGGAAAGGAAAAAAGATGCCTCAGCGTCTCAGTGGGCACATATGTGTCTTCCAGGCCTGTTTCATTCTCTTAGATGTTCAGTGTTAGACTTAGCCCTCACCTTGACATTGATCTCTCTACTGCATCTTTAGCTTAGTTGTGGCTGACTCCTGGATGAACTTAGAAAGCGTCTGAATTTTCTACAAAACTTGATGACTTGATTTGATACTGCATGAAAAAAATTGTAATATGTTTCCTTTGTATTATAACTAACTTAGTTCTGAGGAATGTAGAATATGGTAACAAAGTGTAAAGAAAATAACGACTGTCCTATCTTCCCATTTCTTGGGTTGCCTGTGTTTTGAACTGGAGTTACAGATAGTCGTGAACTGCCATGTGGGTGCTGGGAATGGAACACAGGTCCTCTGGATGAGCAGTCAATGTTCTTAACTGCTGAGCCATCATCTCTCCAGTCCCTGGATGCATGTCATTTCATCCCATAATTTATGTCTTCCTTATTAGTCATCTTAGCTAGGAGAAAGAACAGGCCTGCTTTTAACGGACAGAGTATCTTTTTAAAAGCTGCAATCTCAATGTCCTGTGATGTAGGCCTGCCCTTGTGGGGGTGAGGAAGTCAGGCTTCTAGTGACTTGACTAACATCACACAAGTGGGGGAACAGGACTTTGAGGAAAACCTTTTCCCAAGCATGAATACAGTGTTGGGTACATGTTCATTTTGAGTAGTAACTTTTATATATCCGTTCTTGTGTGTGTGTGTGTGTGTGTGTGTGTGTGTGTGTGTGTATGCACGCATGCATGCTCATTGTATATGCTGGTGTGTGGAGATCAGAGATTGACATCCATTGTCTTTTGTATTTTGAGTCAGGATCTCTTATTGAGCCTACAGCTCACTGTTTTGGCCAGGCCAACTTCTTGCTCCATGATCTTCCAGGACCTGCCTGTCTCTTCCCCTAGTGCTGGGGTCCCAACTGGGGCCTGGCTCATCTGACTCTTGCATGGGTGCTGAGACTGTGAACTCAGTTCCCCAGACTTATGCAGCAAGCACTTTACCCTATGCTATCTACCTAGCTCTTACCTTTATATTTTAATTGATATTTTTATTTAGTTGCTCTTGTTTAACTGTTTTGGCAATACTTAAAAGATCGTGTGATGCCTGGAGCTGTTTTTAAAAGATTTTGTATCAAAATATTTGCCATTATTCTACTTGCTGAATTTTACAAAATAAATACTTCAATTATTTACATCCCACCTGACCTTAGCAGAACATTCTTTATATAAGACATGGTAAAATGCAGAAAAAAAGCCCTATTGATTCTGGTGTTTGGAACAACAAAAGTGGCCTCAGCGCTCTCCCCCTTGTCTTGTATCGCCATCTTTGTGTAGGACTCGCTCACAGTCCAGGCATTCTTTCCTCCAGAATGCATGGGGCTGACAAAGGATTCAGTGTTAACTGCTTTCTTGTCTATGTTGGCCCTCTTTCAAGGCTCTCAGTTTTGAGTGGATAAAGGGGTGTAGGTTTGGATCACAGGGTGCCAGAAGGACATACCTAGAACTGGCTGCTGCAACCCAGTCTGTTCCCAACCATCAGTCCTTTCTAAGTCTGGAAGATTCTGATACCCTCAGAATGAAGCCTTAGTGAAGGTGGAGACAGGACTGTGCCGCCTAATCTTCAGTTAGATTTTTATACTGTCCCTGATTTCTCAACATCCATCATGTAAAAGTATTCCCTAAAAATACTGAAATTGTTATACTTTTGGATCATTTCTTTGCTGTATGCTTTAATTTTCTTTTCTACCCAGTCCCCGTCACAGACCCCAGCTACTGTACTCCTCCATGCTGAACAGCACAGGCAGAGGGGGTGGACTAGTGGTCAGAAAATATACAGAACTACCGGCTGTCTGCTTTCTCTGACCAAGCCAAGTCATTTGGTATATAACTGATCCAGAGAAAGGGATCTATCGGCTAGAAAACAAATCACTATCTAGTCATGTTGTGGCTGTTAAAGGAGGCAGATATATTAACATACAGAATATTGATATGATAAATGTAAAGCATACATATTTTCCCTCTTATGTTTTCTTTACTACAAAAGACTTCATACTGCAAGAAGACAATATAATTACTTTTATTTTGAGCTTCTCTTTTTAAAAATACTCATATACAAAGAGAGAGAAAGAGAGCACACATCTGGCTATTAAAATGTGTAGACATGTATTTTTTTATCCATATATAGTTTAGTAACATCTGACATCTGTTACTATACATTCATGTAGAACACTTGATTCACTGTTTTGATCATTGGCCTTTGTTTACATTTATATGATGGGAGAGTTATTTCCATGAGGTTTGGATTCCTCTGAACCCCTAGGAATGAGTATCAATCTTGGACATAATGATGTTTGAAGCCAAACATCTCTGTTCTGTACCTGCCATGCCACCTGGTGGTGTAAAATTTAATGCTGTGCTGACATCTGAATATAGAGGGATGGATATGATTCTAAATGTACGTTTTGAATGAACTAAAGTGTGTATTCTGTGCATATGTGCATAAATACCCACAGTACACACAGGAAGTAACATTGTTAGTGGGAGCTTTGATTTTAAAAACTAATTAAGATATATCAAATGTATAAATAACCTAATTACAAAATAAAATATAATAAGATGAGTTGAACCATGCAAATATTTAAATTACATTATAAAACAACAATAAAAAAATTTCAGAATTATCAGGGATGACAGATAAGTGGAGCAGAGTATGATTTAGAAGGCAACTAAGATGGTGGCAGTTTGAAAACCTGAGGAGATGAAGTGTTCGGTACATAGTTGTGAGGAAGCTGACTCAATGGATGTTTAAAGCCAATAAAGGAGACAGGGATGGTGGTGCACATGGGAGGGCAAGGGATGGTGACTGCATAAGGATAATCAGGGCTGCGTGGCTAGTATCAGACTATCAGGAAGTATATAGCCAGCTCCTGTCTCAAAACAGATTAAATGCCAGTGATTGAACTCATCAGCCTCATTATTCTAGATGCATGGAAATTAAGTTCTATTGCTAAATTCGAGATGCATGTGAAAGCCAATACATTCATGAACTCATACTCCTGAATTACTGAAAGAATATATTACTTGCTTGATAATCTTAGAGTGGGAAAAGATTGATGAAAAACCCAGAGGCCACTTAAGAGTTTGTATCCTTTCTGAAAAAAAAAGCTCAAAGAACATTATAAAACTTAAATGCTTAGTAAGTGAAGATTGAAATCAGTTCTGTAAATGTTTAAAGTTAAGTGGATTAAACTGTGGTACCTTAGCGTTTAATAGAATGCCTGTGATGATATGAAACCATTGAATGCCTGTGATGATATGAAACCATTTTGAGTTTGTTTTCCTCTTACGTAAGGTGAAGTTTTCTCCTGGAACACTTGTGCAATTTAGCATTCTTTGGGGTTGTTTTCTAAAGTCATTTGTGTGTATTTCTCTCTATTTGGTTTTTGTGCTAACCCTTTATTATATTAGTAAATATTTTCCAGTTTGATTACTGATTTGTTGCTTCCATTCTCTGTCATCTGTTTGATCTCTAATGAAATCTGCCTGTTTCTGTTGTGACTTCTGGTGTCTCTAACTCAAGAAGACCCTTCTGGAGTATGATGAAAGCATTCTTTTATGTCTACAGATAAAACACCTGTTGTACTCAACTTAACATTTTTTTATCCTGTGATCCGTGCTCTGTGGAAGTGTAGAGCTTCATATTTTCTCTAGACCTATGCTTGTATAACTCATTTACTCTCTGATAAAAAGCCCCAGCTCACACCTGACAGTAGTCTGTCTCCATCAGCTATCTTCATTGCTCGGTCCCATGTGCTAACATTAAGAGACATAACTTCTTTAGACTCTGGGGACACATTACTACCTAGAAAAGTAAATACCTGTGCTTTTCCAAAGTTTCTTTGTCTTTTTGCATTCATATTTTAAAAGATTGTGTGATGCATATGTGTCTGTGTCCCTGTATGTGCATGTATGTGTACAAGTAGACATGCATGTGTGTCTGTGTGTTGATTTGTGTGTATGTATGTGTGCAGGTACACATGTATGTGTGTGTCTGTCGATGTGTGTGCATGTATCTGTGCAGGTACACATGTATGCGTGTCTGTCGATGTGTGTGCATGTATGTGTGCAGGTACACATGTATGTGTGTCTATATGTTGATGCGTATGCATGTATGTATGCAGGCACACATGCATGTGTGTGTTTGTCCGTGTGTGCATGTAAGTGTGCAGGCACACAAGCATGTGCATCTGTGTCGATGTGTGTGCATGTATATATGCTGGTACACATGCATATATGTGTGTCTGTTTGTCGATGTGTGTGCATGTATGTGTGCAGGTACACATGTATGTGCGTCTGTGTGTCGATGTGTGTGCAGGTACACCTGCATGTGTGTGCATGCATGTGGAGATCAGTCTCAGAAATCAGGTGTCTTTAAAGTCATACCTCACCTTATTTGAGTCAGGGTCTCTTGATGACTTTGCTAGAAAGGTAACTAGCACATCCCCAGGGTCCTTCTATATATACTTCCTCACTGCTGGATTATAGACATGCACTGCCTTCCCCAGCTATGGATCTGAACTAAGTCTTTGTGTTCGCAGAGCAGGGAGGTTGCCAATTAACATCTCCCCAGCCTCCTATTTTGTTTTCTGATATTTTAACTTTCTTTTAATGTCTCATAAATTCTCTTGAAAAATGTACTGACAATACACTAAGTTTATTTTTTTCTAAAAATTGGAATCGTACTAACATTAATATTTACAATATTTCAGGCATTTTGTTGCTCTGTATTTATTAATATTTTCCTTTTGTCCTTTATTAAAGATTTTATGTGTATTAAGTTTTATGTTTATGAATGAACTTTTAGTCTTTTTTTAATTTGGTATTTTCTTGGAGAGAGTTAGGAAGTTTCTAAATACTTTTATGTTTTATAATACTAAATTTTTGCAGGAAGGGTTTTTATGTTTTTATTTTTTTTTGCAGGAAGGGTTTTTAAATAATACACATGTTTATCTTGTAATTAATTTTATTAAAGAACTAAAAAATGTTTTGGAGTATATCATTGATGAGTTAAATTCTGGAAGGTAGTCAGTGTGTACATAGAAGAGATGAAATCTAGGGCTTCCCAGCCTACCGGGTAGAGGCATACTTTTTATGAAATTCCAGTTTCAAAGTCTTTACTATGGACTTAGCAGCCTTAAGATCCCTGTAACTTCTAGCTAAAGTGTGTCCATGCTTTCTGCGTGTATTTCTAGCCAAATCTAGAGCTCAGCCCCTTCAGTGTTCCCATTGCCCATTGGTCAGTTAAATATTCTGTGCACCTATGGAGATTAGAAACTAGGGTGGAAGGAGAATTGCATCAGCTAGAATCCAGGTGTCCACGCTTTCCCCATCTGTACTCTGGGCATTCCCCTCGTCTGTTTGATCTCCAGCCCAGTGTGAATGTCCACTTGAAGCCACACTGCCCCTTCTAATCAAGTAAGGCATTAAATACTGAAAATACTGCTTTCCAGTAGGTGACCATGATGATTACAGCTTTTTCTACTTCTTTGCCTATTAGTGAAAATTAAACAAATATTTTCTTACTGTGGTTAATAATTGTGGTAGGAAAAGGGAGAGAAAAAAAGCTAGATGTGTGGGCTTCATTTTACATCGTGCAAACAAAATCTGAAGAAATATTTATTACATAGTGTTTACTAAATCTTTACTACCTTTCAGGTCTATGTGAAAGAAAATTTAAATGATGTCATCACTGATGTAAGGCCTCCTGCATCTGAGTTAACATTTTGCAGATGGCACTGATCCTAAAATTGAGTGGTAGGAGGTAAATTACCTGCAGGAACGACATGGGGAAAGGTGCCACTCTTCATGCAGTCTCCATGAAGCATTTTTACTTGTGTTAGGTATATCTGCCTTAGAGCTGTGAAAAAAAAGTTAAATTGTGAATAGATTTTTTTCTCCTTCTTACTTAGAATCTACGGATCCCATGTTCATATTTTCATCCTGTGAAATAAGGCTTGGTAAATGTAACAGAAAATAAATTAGGAGTTTTGATCCTAAGTTGAGATAGCCTCTGTTTCTTTTATATACTTATAAATCAACTTTCTTAGAAAATATTGTTTAAGATATGTGTCTACCCAGTAATCATAGTATGTTTTCTTCACTGGCTATGAGATCTACCGTCTTAACCATCTTTGCTCTCTGCTTTGCAGGGTTTTGACTCTCTAAATCATTTGGGTTATAAACTGTGGTCCTTCCCATTCTTCTCTAGGAATGAAATGTCATAAAGCCTCTTTATACAAGTATCATTAAATAAATAAAAAAAGTGTAGGTCACATGTTCCTTTTATATAGGCAAGCTGAGCCAGGGTACCACTATGACACAATTCTTACCATCTAGTGCTCTTTGGATGTGGTCTGTGTGCTCTAGAATGTGATATGAAGCTGTAAAACCACATTGACACAAGGCAATGATCCACTGATGCTGAGCAGAAAGGCAGAGTCTGTGCAGTGGCATTGACAGCACGCTCTGCAACACAAACACAAAACTAGGTCAGGCCATAGCCTTGTGTTTATGGCTGCCTGGGACATACCAGTCAGTAGCAGAGGGCTATCCTTAGGGAGTCTTCTATGCAATCAGATGCATTGGACCTGTTAGTGCTCACACAGTCAACAGCTTCCTCAGCTTTGAGAAAGATTCATTCACACAGATGACCTGCCAATAGCATAAGACTTGTGCTTGCAGAACCCAGCTGACAGGAGTGGTCCCTATGGATGGGACCGCTTTCATTTCTAGTACAAGTCATCCATCCTAGCAAAAACTGAAACAGGTGACTGAGGAGTTTAGCTGCAGGGCTTGTCACTTGGTCTGTTTGGATCTTTGCTCATACACTTTACTCCCTATTCATGGTTCAACTATTAGAATGTTCTGACTTTTGAGGTCTCACACTATTAGCTTTTGGTTTACTTGGATTGTTACTCACTGACCTTAAAGAAAACAAAACCAAAAAACTTGTCATCCTAGTTAAATGAGCATTGTCAGAAGAAATATTTTTAATTTAATTTATTTTATGTATATGAGTGTTTTTCCTACTGTGTATGCCTGTATGGGCAGAGGTCAGAAGAGAGTGCCATATCCCCAGAAACTATAGTTACGGATGGTTATAACCTGTGTGTAGGTATTGGGAACTGAACTTAAGTTCTCTCCAAGAGCGGCAAGTGCTCTTAATGCCTAAAAAAATCTCTCTGCACCCTGAAATAAACTTTTGAAGTTGTTTGCAGTTTTTAATTGGAAAATGCCAAGTACTTCTTCTTTTGTTTGTTTAAGGAAACTATATGAAGATTTTTTTAAAGCATATTTGTGATGCCATTGACTGAACTGTGTTGGTCTTCATAAAATTGCCTTCCATTTTTCTATTATAGGATCTGCAGAGTTGGGTAAATGGTGCTCAGGAACATGGCTTTGTCCTGGTGTCTTTTGGAGCTGGTGTCAAGTATCTATCAGAAGACATTGCTAACAAACTGGCCGGAGCTCTGGGGAGATTGCCTCAGAAAGTGATTTGGAGGTAAGGTCATGGTCATTTAGGTGTTTTCTGCTGTTGAGTCTTAGTTTCTCCTTATTTAATCTTCACAACATGGAGCACTGAAGCATGGAACATTGATTCACCGGCTAGATTAGATGATCTTGAGGTTTCATTTTGTTTCTAATGCATTGAAATCAATAATTAATTCATAAAGATCCATGACTGATAAAAATAACTACATACAAAGAATATATGATGTGGAATGAGATAGTCTAGGTTGGATACAGTTCTATGTTTCCTTCAAATTAAGCTGTCATTTTTTTCTTATTTTAAAAATTTATTTGTAGTTTCATGCCTGTCTATATTTTTCTTCACATCAGTTTGAAATAAGGTAGATAATGATGAATGAGTAAATAATTTAAATACATCATTAATTCAGGCACTTTGCACTCTCCCTGTGTTCTCTAAACTTTATTAATATTTCCAGACTCTTAATATGAGAGACAGAGCTTCTGAAAGTCTCAGTAACTTACCAGATAAATTATAATGGCTAAGACAGACTCTGAGATACATCGCAGCTTCCTGAAGGCATTGCAGCAGGGCTTCAGAACTGCATACTTCATTGAGCATGCATCTTTTTTGCATTTACACTGTATTGGAGGTCTGGGGATGTAATCGTGAACACAACTCCACAATAAGGAAAAAGGCTCTCCCAGGCCATTCTAGAGACTCTGAACTGTCTAGGTTTTAACCTTCATAACATTATGTAAGGCTGGGCTAGGACATGCTCAATTTCTGGGTTCTAAGCACACTTTCCTCTTCTGACTCTAGCTAGCTCCATTGAGATTTCTCCATCAGGCTTAACCCAGGGCATCCCTATGCTTTATTGAGGACAGTTTCGTTGGTTTGCATCAGACTCTGGTTATCTTCTTAGTTGTGAGACAAATTTGAGGTTCGCCACATAGGAAAACCTATGTGCTTTGCACTGCCAGTCTCTCTAGTGCCAAGGTATTAGAGCATTCTTTCTGTTGTCTTTCAGTGTTGGCACGGGGTAGCAAGGATGGTACCTAGTGACAGTCCTGTGGTGGTTTTTCTCTTCTCTCTGGGTACTTGAGTAGAATTAAATTCAGCAAGCATTTGTTTGGGTCCCCCCTTCTCTTATGTATGTCTCTTAGAAAAGCAAATTGAATATAGACTTTTATGAGAAAATTATCTTATGTATCTGAATTATTTTATTATAAATAAAATGAAGTACATTTTTATTGGTACTAAACTAAAATTTCATTCATAATAATATCAGTAGTTTATCATGTATCATAACATTTGTAAGTCTACAAAATGAGCCCATGTCCTAAGTCTTCATTTCTGAAAGAGCCATTATCTGGTATTCATTTTAGGTTTTCTGGAACCAAACCAAAGAATCTTGGAAACAACACTAAGCTCATAGAATGGCTGCCGCAAAATGACCTGCTTGGTAAGTCAGTGGCTGCATTTAACTGAACTGATATGTACACATGTTGTCAGGTCTTGAATGGTTTAGAAAATGTGTGCATGGTTTCTGTTTAACTCAGTCTTAATCTAGTACTTCAATTCTTAAAATTCAGACCAGTGGTTCAAAATTTTGTTTATTAGAAAATCATCTGTAAGTTGCAAGCACTGGAATCTATAATTAAAAACTTTAAGCAATCACCACACAATTTAAATTTTCCATAAAATACACATAAAATTGTATAAGTTAGTAGTAGTAAATAAAGCTATTTCAGATTATGTTAATTGGTAAAAGTAGTAAAATTTGAACAACACAGATGTTATATTCATCTACAGATTTATCTAAGTCCTAGATAATTGAGAGTTATTCTATTGTCTGAAACCAAAGAAAAGCCAAAAACCAGGGAAATAATTCACTTAAGTTTAATTTGATCATTTGTTTTAATTCTTACTAAATTACTAAGTTTTGATTAAAAAATTTGTTTTAAATTTTTATTTGTTGTGATTTGGATCTTTAACACAAAATTAAAATAATATTATTTGCTTATCTTTGAAATATGCCTAAGTATAAAGTATTTTACTTAGTTTTGTGAGTACAGGAAATAAAATAAACACTTCTTTCATTAAATTTTTAGGGATACTATTTTGAGATATTAAGCTCTTTTGTCTCTTTGTGGGGCCCGCCACCTAGCTAACAAATAAATCACACTGAGGCTTATTATTACCTATGAATGCTCAGCCAAGGCTTGGCTTGTTTCTTGCCAGCTTTTAACTTAAATTATCCCATCTACCTTTTGCCTCTGGGCTTTTATCTTTTGCTATTTCTGTATACCTTTCTTTCCTTCTTGGGTGACTGGGTGACTGGCCCCTGATGTCTGCCCCTCCTTGTTCTTTTGTTCCTCGTTCTCTTCCTCCCAGAGTTCTTCTCTGTATCCTCTCTGCCTGCCAGTCCTGCTTATCCTTGCTCCTTCCTTGCTATTGGCTGTTCATCTCTTTATTAGGACCATCAGGTATTTTAGAGAGGCGCAGTAACACAGCTTCACAGAGTTAAACAAATGAGCAGAAACAAAAGTCACACACCTGAAAATAATATTCCCCAATAGGCTAGCCATTGGATTGTCATCCTTTAATGTGTATTAAAGAAATGATAAGAAACTGTAGATCTAAACAATATGGACACCACTTATATGATAATATTAATGCCAAATATCAAATACAATGCCATTTTAAATTTATTACTCTTAAAACACTAGTAATAATCCTAAAATACTTCAAAATTATGATTTAAATTTGTACTTATTTTAAAATATACTTTCTAGATACTACAGTGGTTTTACAATTCAGACATTTTATTTTCTTTATCATTATTATTGTTGTTTTTAAAAATAAGCTATCATGTAACCCAAGTTGTCCTTGCCCTCAGCTATGTGGCTTTGAAGACTTGCTTCTCCCTCCTAAGTGCTGAAAATTTAGGAGTGAACCACCAAATAGTTAAATAATTTGTGAGTCTGAGTGCATGCATGCCTGTTGAACCCAGGACCTCACACCTGATCAGCAAGCACTATTGGTATGCACCGCACCACTGTACTCTATCTCCAGGCTATAGAACCAGCAATTTCAATTTTTCACGATGATTAACTTTTGTGTATAAGTGCTCAGTACCTAGCTCATTCTAAGTGTAATAAATAAAACTGAGCAAAGATGAACAGAGCGATTTTCTTTTCCCAATACTTTTTCCCAATACATGTTTTCCTTCTCTTCGCTGCTGTGACCTCTGAATCCATACAAGGGTGGAAAAAGCAGAAAAATCATATAGAAAATTGGCCACTTGCTAGGTCTGTGCAACAAGGTGAAGGTTTCACCTAGGAAAACCTGAGCTTTAAATGTGGGACCAACAGCAAAACGCAGCAGTTTAGTGGTCCATGAGGAGGACCTCTTCCAGGCTCCCCCAGTTTCTCCTTGTTTCAGGATTCTCACTTGTCCAAGGTTAGCGTTTTGACATTACTCCAAGCATCACCTCTGCCGGGGTGGTGATGGCTTCCCCAATCAAAGATTCATCCAGGACAAAAAGCAGGCACCAAATCGCTGTCTTATCCCTTCACCCTATAGTATCCCCTTTTCCTCAGATGCCATCTCTACCTGATTTTTCAGTGTTGGATGGTAGTACAGGTTTTGTTAAAATAAGAAGTTCTGCTGCTAAGAAGTATCTATCTATACTTCATTTAATCTGAGATCAGGAGTAGGCACTCTCTATAAAACACTTAGAGGCACAAACAACTGAGAGCTTATGAGTACTGCAGTTCGTACATGGTACGTGGTAAGTATATGTCACAGATTCGTATTTCTGCACCCAATAATTATTTGCTGGACAACGACACATTTTTCTTGTACTTCTTATGCAAGTTTTTCATCCCTCTGATTAAATACAGGCCTTACCTAGGAGGTAAACCTCATTAAATTTTTGACTAGCTAACCTTTCTTTTCCTGTGACAGCTAAATATTATACACTACATCTCTTCCAGTCAATGATACCCTCATTGACTTTCTTTTCATTATCAACAGTTAAAGGGTGTGTTGCTAGTCATGAAACAATTGTGTTTGAGAGAATGTTGTCATATATTTCACTATTAACATTATATGTTTAATTTACCTAAAAATGGCTTTCAGTTGATATATGTAACAAACATTTTAATTGATATAAAGGATGGATCAGTGAAATTACCACTTTAAAAATTCACTTTCTAAAGTGTATGTTTACTATAGTGTTGATCTTGTAAGAAGTTATGGATAATCTACAGTGGTAATATCAGTTGTTTCCTTTTTATCTTTTAGGTCATTCAAACATCAAAGCCTTCCTAAGCCATGGTGGTTTGAACAGTATTTTTGAAACTATGTATCATGGTGTTCCTGTGGTGGGAATTCCCCTTTTTGGAGACCATTATGATACCATGACTCGAGTACAGGCGAAAGGCATGGGGATCTTGTTAGAATGGAAAACAGTGACTGAAGAGGAGTTGTATGATGCACTGGTGAAAGTTATCAATAACCCGAGGTAAGGCGTCAGCTAATATAAGGCAGATGGCAGTGTGTGTACACATTTATCACGTGTCCATACACAGGCACTTAGATACATGTATGTATGTACACAGTATATTGGCAGTAAGTCGTCTCTAAGTCTATCACAGATATCCCTTACATTGCTGATGCATCTTATATATATTTTCTAAAATTTTGAACTTAAATGTGTCAGACATTTAGTCATCCAAATTGTGACCCTGAGGGTTTTTGCCACCAAGATTTGTCAGAAAAACTAAGGTGGGGACTATCATTGGATCTCTCTAGTGGGTCAGGTTTTGTATCTTTTTGCATTAGTTACATTTGTCATGGCTGTGACCAAATACTTGACAGGATGTCACTTGGAGGAGGAAGGATTTATTTTGGTGTGTGGTTTGAAGGTATATCCTGCTAGCCCAGGGTAAGGCCTGATGGCAGGAGTGGCTCCCAGTTGTGGTCACATGAGCTTCCTCACACCTTGATAGGAAAGCAGAGAGTGGAGAATACTGGCACTGTTCTGCTTTTCTTTTTCCTTATCCCGAATCCCGGAAATAGGACAATGCTGTCATATTTATATTTTCCCTCCTCAATCCCCTCCTGGAACTGTTCTCACACACATACTCAGAAAGTATGTTTCTAAGGGAATTTTAAACCCACTCAAGTTGACAGTGATCAGCCGTCACTCTTGCTACTACCTTGTACAAGAATTTTTGCCGTTCTCACTATAGAAATGATGCACTTGAAGATCAGAGACCTTTAGTGATTTGCCTATGGTCACATAGCTATTCTAATATGAGCTGAAGGCAGACATATCTGATTTCTAAGCAGAGCTCTTCATCCTGCCTAGCAAACACGTGCTGCTGGCTTTCCCAGCCCTTGCTGTTTCCGAGATGTGTTTGCTCATGTGAATGATGAATTAGATTCTTTATTTCGCCTTTTAAATTCCTGATGTGTCCTGAGTTAACCCACTTCACAAATAAGTCTCAGTGGACAGCTGCCCTGGGTAGTGTTAAACAAAGCAGCGATTTTCTTCATTTAAAAGCATAATGTTTAGTTTATTATGTGCTTCAAATGATATTAAATAGCTGAAGAGAGTAATTAATTTCTGTTTGTACCTGGGGCAAGACAGATGAACCGTGAGTTGAGAATTGTTGCTATATTCTAAGAAACACCACATGAAAAAAGTGGTTTCTTAAAAAAAAGTGAAGTTTACGTACAAAATTTTCAAATCTTCCAAGGTTCATTATGCGACTTTGTAGACTTAGAGATGGTACTCATCTGTGGTCCCTTAAAACAAGTAATATCTTGGTCACAATTGTGGCACTTGGAGCAATATACTCTGTGCCTCAGGCACCTGCACACTCCCCTTCTATAATCTGTAGTTTCCCTTGTTAGACATCATGCATTTCAAGACATGCTCTTAGGAAAATATTTTCATATAGGCCTGCAAAATCTGAAGGAAGGATTTGGTGCAGGAATGCTGGAGAGCCACTAATTTGGGGCCATTATATGGAAACATTTACAGAAAGTGGTTCAGCAAGGTAATTTGTGTGTTTGTTTTGATTGTGGAATGGAAGGTTGAGCCCAGGGGTTTTCACATGCCAGGCAAGCACTCTTCCATGAGCTGTATTCCCAGGTCAGCCTAGCAGTATGCTCTGAGGTGTGAGCCAGCATGAATTAGGAAAAGATCAGGCTGTACTCATTATATTGCAATGAAATCCTAACTGCAGAATATTGACATTCCTAATACGTGAAGAGATGCCTTGCTTAATAAAGAAATAGCAGTGCTGTATGCCACAAATGTGCCATTCCCTAAAAGCCATTCTACAAACTGGAACAATTTACTTCAAATGTATGATAAATGTTCCACATTTAAGGTGAAGCCATTATTTAAAAGGCTAATTTGCCTCATTAACATTATATTCAAGATATTCTAGTTTAAGGCAAGAACCAAATCTTGCTAAAGAAAGTCTTTAAGTCTTCTTTTTGGTTTATTGAGACAGGGTTTCACTGTGTAGCAGCCCTAGCTGTCTTGGAACTCACTCTGTAGACCACACTGGCCTCGAACTCACAGAGATCTGCATGTCTCTGCCTCCCAGGTGCTGGGGTTAAAGGTGTACACTACAACTGCCCAATACTAAAGAAAGTCTTGTTGTTTGGGTGATTTAAAAAAAAAACCCGAAACCTATGTGATATTACAATCCTACTTCCTTTGCCTACTGCCTTGATTTTTCTTAATGAAAACCCACTACTTCCTTTATGTGAAAGAACTCTTCTGAGTCCGGAAACACTATCATTTTAAAGAAAGCCATAAACAAAGGTGAACTGATCTTTACAATTTCAATTATCTAACTCAAGGTCAACTTTTACTATGAGGGATTTTTTTTCTTGTAATATAATGTGATTAATTACTTTCAAGGATGGAAAATATCTAGAATATTCTGTTTAATTTATTCTATTTGAACAATAATCTTTTCCCCATATGCGTTCACACGTACACACACACACATTTCTAAGTTGAGATAACAATTAGCACAGAATCAGTGTATACATGATCATATGTTTTTCTCCACTGCAGCTATCGGCAGAGGGCTCAGAAGTTATCGGAAATTCATAAGGATCAACCAGGCCACCCTGTCAATCGGACTACTTATTGGATAGACTACATTCTTCGCCATAATGGAGCCCATCACCTCCGCTCAGCTGTGCATCAGATTTCTTTCTGTCAGTATTTTCTGTTGGATATTGCCTTTGTGCTTTTGCTTGGTGCTGCCTTGTTCTACTTCATTTTGTCCTGTGTGACAAAATTTATCTATAGAAAACTCAAAAGTCTGTGGTCTAGAAATAAGCAAAGCCCAGTTAATGGACATTACCAAAATGGAATCCCCAATGGCAAATACAAAGGAAATGGCCATATTAAACATGAGAAGAAGGTAAAATGAGCCAACAGCCCGGGTTATGGGAACAAATCTGTTCAGTCATTGAGTTTGTATTGCTATACTTTAGTCTAACAGCTACCAAAGCTAAATGTCAGCAAACAATTCTAATACTCCTCATCAGACCTTACTAATGAAATGCTATGGAGAAGATATCTGTAAAGAGCACAACCCTAAATGCAAAAATGTATTTATTCAAATACTGATGCAGAAAGTTGGCACTGAACCATTTAGAAGCCTTAATTATTGAAATCAATTAAGTGATTGTGTCAGACCTTAGTTTTAAATGTTACATGAGTATTATAGGTGAGGAATGGTGTCTTTTCTCTTAATAAGATGTGTGTGTGTGCCTGTGTGTTTCCTATTCCTATGTCAGTGAGTTTTAGCTTGTATTTGTTGAAAATACAGCATATTCAGGAATGGAGTAGGAAAAGACAAGACCCAAATGTTTCTCTGCCAGTGTTTAACATATGTGCACTTCAGATTCTACCTTCAAAGACTGTTTCCCTCAAAACTCAATGCAAAGGGGAAGTGAAAAGATGGGTGGCACAATTTTTGTATTCTTGTTTCTTATGGATTTTTTATTTGTTTGTTTTGTATATGTCCTTTTCTTACCAACTATGGATGCTTGTGGAGGAAAATGTAATGAAGTAAATGAGGGAATTGGTTTTCACATGTTTCTTATGATTTTCTCCTACCAATGAGTTTTCTCTGGAGGAATTCTCTAATTGTCTTGTTTTAGTAAGTAACATGTTAATGCATAATTAAGACAAAGCAACAGAGCTCTTAGTTTTGTTCAAAGTATGGAAGATTGTTGCTTACATGGCACTTGGAAGCAGGCTCATTGTTTGAGTGTTTATGTGACTACTGGATAGTCTAATATAAGTTTTGAATATTCAGGCATTACTGTTCTGAAATTCTAACTTTAAAATAGCACCTGTTGTTCCTTTTATTGTCTGAGTCACACAATCTAGTACATAGGTGCCAACATATAATTCTTCTAAGCAGAACACTTGTGATTCTCCTGATTGGTACCTGCTTTGTCTGCAGGGGTTTGAAGTTTTCTCAGCAAATCAGACTTTACATGCTACACAGAAGTGACAGGAATTGTACCACCCATTTGTGCAAATGAGTTTCCATTCCCTCACTCCATTAACCCAACTCAGCAGCCTTTATGTCATTGTGTCTGACATGGGACAGTGACAGTATTCATTTGGAGCAGGGAGATGGGTCACAGCCTTTACAAAGTCAGGACCTCCCTGTTGAGCCTCTTACTAGATGACAACTACAGGCCTGTTCCATGTCACTCTGTTTACTGGGCATTTGCACTACACATGCGGAGTGTGTGCTTTATTTATTTGTGGTTGAAAATCCCACATTTGACACTTGAGAGTAGAGAAATGAAATATTCACGTCATTCACTAACACGGAAGAGTTGTAAAAAATCTAGAATGCTGTAAATCCTTCTCATACACGATGACATACAACTTATGACACTCCCACCAGGAGCCACTCTCATATACTTAGAAGTAATATCATCAGTAGTTTTCTATTGCAAAATGCATAAAATGTACTGCTTTCTGGATACTTGAAGAAATGGTA
>LOJH01007069.1:0-31511 GCA_001685095.1 Ellobius talpinus | reverse complement strand
ACTTGGGTATATTCCCAGGAGTGGTATTGCTGGATCCTGGGGTAGGTTGATCCATCAAGCAATTTAATCACACCTGTGGGAAGTATTTTTAAAATGTAAGTGTGTATATCTAATATGTATGCACACAGAACACATTTTACTGATGAAAATAAATTATCAAGACTTGAATACTGGCATCCTCAGACATGTCCACATGTATGTACATAGAATACAACAGATACAATGACATATGAAAATTTTCAATGAAAGCATTTTTGTGTTCATTTTTTTTTTCTGATGGGGTCTCAGTATATAACTCAAGCTTCAGACTCTGGAATGCTGGGTTACAATTGTGAACTGCCCCAAATACTATCTCAATGAAGCCATAAACACAGAGCAAATGACAATAGTATTATAAAATGGTACAGTACACAATTATTTGTGGCAGTAGATTCTTATTTTTCATGTTAATTTGAAGAGCTGGACAAAGAATGGGATACTTTCTTAGAACCATCAACCAGATCCTAACTCTACAGAAGGTAAGCTGTCAGCAACTGTTACAGTACCTGCCTACCTGCTGCTGTATTCCCCACCATGTAATCACAGAGTAACCCTCAGAAATTACAAGCAAGTAGCCAATTAAATTCTTACTTTTATAAGTTTTCTTGGTCCTGCTGTTTCTTCGTGCCAATAGGACAGACAGTACATAAGACTGCTACTAAAATTACAGGAATTTTATGTAATAGCAATGAGAAATTAATACAGATTTGGAAATTTACTCAATTTTCAAATTTCTTATCCCTCTAAACTTTTGTAGCAATCTTATTTAATTTCACCTATAGTAAATGATAGCATTAGAAAAGCATTAAGCCACATTAAATTCTGGGAGCCACCGTAAAGCAATTCAGTTAGTCAGCAGCTGTAGGCCAGATCTGGAAAGTCACAGGAGTTACTTCTAGAAAAACTGTCAGTCTTTCTATTCATGCTTCGTACAGGGAGAGCTAATAACCAACATTGATATAAGGATCTTCATTCCATGGCAAATATGGAAACTTATTCTTCACTAAGAATTCAAATATTTTATATTAAAAGGCACATATTTCAGTTGTTTTTAAAAGCATCACATCTGACTCATGTCATTGTAAGGAAAGTGCCCTGAATTCACATCCTATATTCCTACTTTGCTTAAAATGGGAACTCACAGGGCAACATCAGCAACTCAAACAATTGTGTTTAATGATGAAGTCAGATGGGTCCATAACTCCTCAGCCTTCTGGGACTTTACTAATAACTAGAGAGTCAGGATGATATACTGTGCAGCAATCCAACGATATCAATGACTTACAAAACAAAGATTTATATTCAGAAATTTGCCTGATCTTTGCTGTACTTTTTGAACCTTGTAACCATTCTGCTAAGAATTAAGACAGGTTACCTTAAAACTGTGCATCATTATGTTTGAATATCAGGCTATCGAAACCATGATTCCCAAGACACTGAAATTTCTCCCAAGAATCTCATGCTGATAGAATGTGGTAATGATTTCAAGTCATGCCAGAAAACAAAACCCATATTTTTTATGTCAGCTGATAGAGAGGACTCCCCATTCTCATATAACTGCTGCAATCAGTTCATTTTAAGGACTTTTTTAGCCTCATACTTCATCCAGTGTCAGCTGCTTTTAACCTACAGAGAACAAATCACTATTTAGTTTTTGTGTTAGGATCTCCGTAAAGTTTTATCTTTGGTAGGTTTCTCCCTGTTGATACCTTTGTATTGTGGGTTGACGGGGCACCTTGGAGCTTTTTGGATTCTTTCTGGACAGTTAGCAACTGCTCTTTTGTGACTGGCTTCATCTTTTGGCGTCACTGTGCAATTGACAGGCCTTGTGAATTTGGAAGCTGTTGTTTTATTGAAGCATTTGGGCATCTGCCGAAGGACAGGGAAGGTTAAATTTTTATCCTGGTGGTTTTGAGCCAGTAGGGTTCTGTCAAATGTTTTATACAGAGAAACAAAGATATTCAGATATCAGATATCAACTTATTCTGCTATGACTTGCTTAACCCTAGAAAATACGTTGTCTGTACTATCTTGCTGCTTCTTCTGGTTCCTTAGAGTTTAGTAAACTTCATGACGGTTTCTAAGACAGTGAGGTGCAAATTTTAATCTGCTTCTAGAGGTCTGGAAAACAACTGAGTAATGAATGATAATAAATAAATAATTATCCACTTTTCAAATGACTTGTGTTCAGGACTCATCAAAGAATGACAGTTAATCAGAGGCATGAATCTCCTGACTTCCCAGCCAGCAGCTGGTGCCTACTTGTTTAGGGGCTCTAAGGCTACCTTAAGATGGAAAAGTTGCAGTCTGGTGCACGACTGAGCCCAACAATCAGGAAATAGAGGGGATCTCCTCTCTAGGAGGATAAGGATTTAGTAATAGAGACTAGGCTGGTAAATATTATACACTATAAGTCTCTGAAGTACCCTTCCTATGGGGAAGATAGGTCATTTATATTTGTGATCAAGAATAAAATATTTACATTTAAAAATTTATACAATAATAATAATAATAACAATAATATACGTATTTGTAATATACATACATACGATGGCTCAGTGGTTAAGAGCAGTTGTTGCTTCTGTAGAGGACCTGGGTTCAGTTCCCAGCATCCACATGGTAGCTCCCAACCATGCATTACTATATTCCAGGTGATCTGACACATTCTTCTGATCCCTATGGGCAACAGGAACTCATGTGTTGCCCATAGATACATGCGGATGATGCACTCCTGCCTATTTTAATGTATCTTGCCTTTGTCTAGGTTGACTCTAAATTCTGAAGGATGGTAAAATAAACCACCTAATTTTTTTACTGATTTCTTGAAATTGTTATTTCAGAGTAGGGAGTGCTGTTTCTCATACAACTCCACTTTTCATATAACTTTTCATTCTTTGAACTACTGAATGCTGTAATTATTCTTGTCAGCTTGTCTAATTTAAAATGTGTGTGTATGCATAATCAATAGCTAGTAATTTGCTTCCTTTTGGCTTCTTAATAGCTGAAATGGGGTTTCCTTTGAATTCCACAAAGAGCATGCATTACAGAACCATCTGTCACAAAATACTTATGTTGTGCATACATCATGCTATAAACTGCCCCTAAACACAGATCAATACAAATACATGAAGTGCTGAGCAATCTCAGTTGTGGATAACACATTTTGCAGAATTCAACCAATATGGATGGCTTCTGTGCAAAGCAAATGAGGAAGAGTTAAAGAACTAACTACTTTAAATACTGATTAATTCAGTCACAGTACTGTATTTTCAGGAAAAAAAATTAACATTTTGCAATGCACTAGTGAATTTTATCTCCAAAGAGAGAGGAACGCTGGAAAAATATTCAGATACCAATGGAGAGCTATGAACTGCTTTGTAGATCCAAAGGTAATGCTGACCTTCCCTGATTACTCCCTTTGCTAGAGGTTCAGCATGATATGACAGAGTGATCACCTTCACGCTGGACTTCTAACTCCTAGCACAAACCTTAAGATGCCAGAGGAATCCCCAGAGGTTAAGGAGACCCGAGTCGAGTTGTATTGTGTGTAATTTAAAAGACACCAAAAATGGAACTTGATATCCTTTCAAATCACAGAGATATAGACCAGTTTCACAAAATGTCATATTCAGAAACAAACAAAACTGTATGTGCCTCATTTATCCAAAAGCATACCATATAAGAATTTTGGGGATAGTTGGGGGAAAAAGCATCAGAGCAATGCTACATTTTCACTCAGCTATTTATCTCAAATATCTAAGGATTGCAAAATACTCTTTGTTAACCTCTGTAACTATGCTGCTTGCTGTGAATAGAGGTTTATATATATATATATACATATATTCACATGTGTAGGTGAAACACTCATACACATAAATTATTCTAAAAAAATATTTAGTGGGGCAGTGGCGGCACACACCTTTACCACGAACAGCTCCAGGGAGGTAGAGACAGGAGGGTCTCTGTGTTTGAGGATTGAGTATATACATATATATCGTTTCCATGAAAACATCTCCTCAAACTGTCAATTTGATCAGCCATCACATGGTGAGCCCTATAGCTAGTTTCTTCATTCTCCAGATGAACCAAATAGATGCTAGTACACCACTGTTCTTTTTAATTACATTCATTACTTTTGTTTTTTTGTTTTGTTTATTAATAAATAGTGCTGCCTTTATTTTTACCCCACAAACCATGCTGTTGACTACAAAACAAGCCTACTATTTCTCTCTCTCTCTCTCTCTCTCTCTCTCTCTCTTCCTCCTTTTAGTTTGTGGATTTTACATCATCCATTCCGATTATCTCCCCAACTCTTAGCATCTGCCCTCTGCCTCTGCAACCTCTTCCTCAAATCAAAGCTGAATTTAAAAGAAAAATCTGAAACCAAACAAAATAAAGAAGCAAGACAAACAAGCAATAAAAAAAGAAGAATCTTATTCTGGATGTGGTAGTGTGGCCAGTTGATACACAATTTCCTCTTTATCCAGTTCATCTGTACTTGCAAATGTTCATTACCAGGAGTCATTGATCTGGCTCGTGCCTTCTAGTTTCTGTTATGCCACCAGTAATGGGACCTCACTGGCTACTCTTGAATATCTGTTGTTGTCCTGCGTCATGGAGTTCTTACTGTTTTGGGTCTGGAAGTTTGTCTCCTTCGGATGCTCCAGAAGTTCAGACATTTGGTGGACGTTAGGGTGCATACAATTGGCAATGTCAGAGGAGCAGCAGGTGGCACTTGAATTTGGGAGTTTTGCCTACTAGAATCTAAGGCACTGGTAGGAGAATCACTGACAGGTGAGGCCCTGAGGTCTTTGGTTCCAGAATGTCTCTTGATACTGCTGTGTCTTTCTTTACATGTGTGCCACTGCCATTTTTCTTTGGTATCTGGCATGGTGTGAATGGGTGTGAGGAGGAATCCCCACTCCATTTACTGTAGTGTGATTATCTCATGGAAATATTCTGTTCTACTGGGCGTTTTTGCCTGTAGATTATTATGAGAATGATTTCCTCTTAGGCTATACTGTTTAATTGAAATAATGATTTTATACAATAATAATGATAATTTAAATAGATTATTGATGATTAAGGATTTATGACAAATAAATTAAGGGATTATGGTAGAGGCTAGTTTAGTGGAAAAATTAGTATAGGCAAAAGTAAGATAAGTACTGCTCCACCCCTGACAAAGCAGGGGCTACCGAGGACAGAAAATAAGAACAAGAAAATATCTCTCAGCTAGGACTTATGTGTCTCTCTTCAGGAGCCATCTAGACTATGGCTTAGGTTAATAAAAAGTCCTAGAAGCTAGCTCAAGTTCTTTTAATCTTAATGTTGGGAGATGTGTTCATGGATTTTAGTGACATCATAGCAAACAAAGCTTTAAATAATAACCTAACCTTAGGTTAAGGTGTTTTGATTAATGGCTCTGAAGTAGAAAATCGTGGGGCACAATTTAAAGTTTAGAATGTCATACTTAATAGTTGAGCAAGAGTTTCATTGAAGTCAGGGAACAAAAACAACAGCAGTCTGGCTATTGCTAGCTGAAGTACCTTTCTTGCTAAGATGGGTTGGTGGCCAAAAGTGATCATTAAATCCTTGTACTCATCTCTGTCCTCAGCTTCCTGATATGATTTAAAAAAACTGTTGATGAGTGGGTATGCACCCTGAAGACATAAAATAAAAATGACTGATTGTTTTCATATATAAAAGTTTAGATATGTCATTATTTTAAGATTTTTTTACAGGATTACCTTTTGAGATAATAATATGATTTATTCTTTCTTTGATTCCCAAAGCTGCAGCCTGCCAGTAAAAGAACTGGCTGAGAAAATGACCTTGCTTGCTTATACTTTGTTTATCTATAACAAGTCGTGTGAACATGGATGTATGTGGGTTCTTGAGGATAATTTTTTTTCACTTGTAACATGCAAAATGGTTAATCATGTAAGGGATGTGGAAAGCATGCTGTTTTTTTACTTGTATTCACTGTAAATTGATCACTTAAAAAATAGAAAGTAAATATATTGTAATTTCTATATTGCTTGAAAGACTTTGCTGGGATATATAAGCTGTAAGAGAAAAAAAATTAAAAAGTTAGAAGAAAGCCTTAAGGAAATAAAGGAAGAGAAGCATCAGGGTAGAGGAACAGAGCAGAAAATGAATAGAGTAGAATGATGGTCATGCCCAGTTCATCTGCTGCGGTATTCAAAGGAGGGCAGGACCAGTGAGTGACTCCAGAGTCAGTGAAGGGCAAGCCCAGATCAGCACAGCATGGTTCCTTCCAATGACCCCCATGCTAACCAGGGCCATAGTCATCACTGCAATCTCCAACTGCTTTAGGATCACACACTCAGGCATGGCCCTTGGCAGCAGCTCCGGCCTGGATGCCCTTTTAAACCAACTGTATTCACTCTGTGCTGTATGAATATGTGATAGGTAAAGGCTATCATCTACTAGAGAATGGATAGCTTCCTAAAGGCAACATCCTTGAAGAGAAGTTACACTCCCTCTTCAGATAATCAACAAATGTCAATCATTCCTCAACTAGGTGTGCGACTTCACGATATTCTCCCTTGCCCCTGCTGGAAATTTATTTAGACTGACTCTCCATCTTCAGGTCTGGTATATTCAGTCACAACCACTGTGAATTTTGTGTATATTTGTCCTGTCCTGTATGGGCAAATCGATTTCACTGTAGATGTTCACTATCACTGGTTATCAGTCTCTTACACACACACACACACACATACATACACACACACACACACACTCACACCTCCTGTTTGTGATGTAGATGTCTCCTTTAGGGTTGAGCAGTCCACAGTCTCTTATTCTCTGCATATTATCCATTTTTGGGTGTCTGCTATTTTTTTAGGCCTCATCAGAGAAGATTCTACTTGGAGGGAGATGGCAAATAACAAAGTTCATTTTTAAGAAGAGCTGAACTTTACTTATGAAAAGAAGGCAGTAAGTAAGTCCTCTAAGAATAATAACAGGAAGTATTTAACAGTTAAGTACATACTTAGGAGTGAAGAATCCATATGTTGCTCTGCTGGTCCAGGCTCTTCAATACTCCGGCTGTTCCTGTGGGACCCCTTCATCAGGTAACACAAAGCTACCATCTGTGTCAGAGAATATCTATAATATTCCGCAATACAGGATAGCTTCTCCCTTCGCTGTCTTTGCAAATCATTTCATGTTTCTCAGCTTCCAGAACAGAAATCTCATTCTCCAGTCCTTCTCTGCAAGCCTTAGTGCTGGCCTGCTGCATCAGTTAAGCTGCCCAGCTGCCATTCCCAGGATTCGATTTCACTGTTCCTTTGATGTGCTTAAGAGTGGCAGTGACTCATTGTGTTGAAATGGTTCTCTTTGGCCCTGCATTGCTAGAGCCAAAAGGTTTCTGTGGTTTACTTAAGAAGAGAAGCTTCAAGGGAAGAAGTCACTTGGTTTCTCAGCCTTGTCTGGCAACTATAGACAGATGTGAATTCCTACGTATTAGTGTCCTGTCCTGTCTAGGTGGAACTGTTTCTCTGCAGATATCCCCTGTCTCTAGGCACTCTAGTGCTTAAACATACTGTCAGGATCTGTGATCCTTGGGAGTAGGTCCTGAAAGAGATGTCTCCTTTGTAATTTTTTTCATTTTAATTTGCATCAGAAAACTTACTGAAGAATTGAATGAATTCAAAGTTGCCCTGAAATATTATTTTCATTAACTTATTCACAGGAATTACGTTGTTAATATTCACCCTCTTGAAACCTGCTTGTAATATTTTGAAATTCTGGATATATTCATATTATAACCACGTTTGGAAATTCAGACAAGATAATGGAGCAAGGAGTATGTCTTTATAGCCAAAATATGCAGACCTAGACTGCAACTATTCTTCTTTAGATTAAACTGCAGACAATCATTAATGTGGGTCAGTATATTATATCCACTTAGATCATTAATGGAAATAGACTGGCATGCATGTTCACTATAATCTTTGGTTTCAGTAGAACTAAATCCTTCAAACTGTACTTCACACTATGAGATGACCTTACAATCATCCTAAGAGTGATGTGCCATTTCAAACCACCTACATTAATGTCTTTTACATGGCTACTTATAAGAAAAGAAACTTAGGTGATATATTCAAAACCCTAGTTTTTGGTGAATAAAGACATATAGAGCTGTGTGTCTGAATTTTATGTATCATTCAAAAATATTTAGAGTTAAAGACATGCATATTTAACTCATGCAAAGTTTGTGATAAGAGATCTGTTATATTTTACTTTACTATTTTTGAGGCAGATTCTGCAGTCTTGCTGACCTAGAACATGTAGAACTCAAAGAGATCCATCTAAGACTGCTTCAAGTACTGGGGTTAAAAATGTGTGGCATCAAGATTGGCATTTGTTCTAATTTTTAAAATACATAATATATATTGACTGTCAATATATGAAACGATCAAGGGATTCTTTTTTCTTTCAACTATTATTAATAATTATCATACAAGTGACAAAATAGAAAAACAGTCCCATGAACAATCTTCCATTTCATAAGGTCTGCATCTACTTGTCTTGATGAAATAAACACTTGGTTATTTATATATGATGTGCACTTTTACATCCCCAAATGAGTCTCTTAATGATCATCAGTACCATTACTTAAATATTTACAGGCCTATTTCACCAGTGCTATGTGTAGTAAGGAGGCTGCTTGTTGGATCCTGGCTGCTTAGCCCTGAAATAATCACACAGAAACTATATTATTTGCAATACTGTTTGGCCAATAGCCTAAGCATATTTCTAACTAACTCATATCCTAAACTAACCCATCTCTATTAATCTGTGTATCGCCATGTGGCTGTGGTTTACCAGCTAAAGTTCCAGCGTCCATCTCTGGTGGGGCTACATGGCTTCTCTCTGACTCTGCCCTTCTTTCTCCCATGCCTATCCATCCACCTGAAATACATATCTGTCCATCTAGAAAATCGTGACTTTGTCATTTCCTGCACCTTTTGGAAATAGCTTGATTTTTCTTGCTGTTTATTCAATTAATATTATTTCCATTTTCCGGTCTTTGTTGGGGTCGAAGACTAGATAGTTGTAGTTACTTTCCTCTCATGACTTGGCCATATTATTTATTATACAAGACTTAAACTCATTAGGATAGAATAATTATTAAAACATTTATTACATGTTTCTTGCTTGATATTGTTTATGCTGGCTGTTATTCTAATTTTTATACCTAATATTTGTTCTATGTATATAACTTTGTATTATGCTTAGAACTTTCTTATTTAAACAAAAGGGGGAGGAGCTGTAGAAATTCTACCTCCAGTAGACTTTAAGTTACACGCCCACTTGAGTGTGGCCTCTTATACTATATATGGCAAAGTAAACCACACATCCGGTCTCTCTCTTCCAGCTGCTGAATTTGGTTGCTGTTCCCCATTCGGACAGAGGGCTGTAATCTGTGAGTCTTCCCCTAAATAAATAATCCTCTATTATACTCATTTCTGTGCTAGTATGGGATTTCTTTAAAGCATCCTTGATCACCTATTGTCTTAATGAGGCAAAGATTCTAAAGTGTGATTGAAATGTTTAAGCAAAATTAGTGTATAAAGAACTCCTGTGTGCTTCCTTGTAATTACTAAATATTATTGACTGTTTTACATGATATATGTATATAGGTCTCTGTTATAATATGTATGTTCTCAAAGATAAAAAGCTTAGAAGAACACTTTGCTTACTTGCCATTGAAATAAGAAATATTTGGCCCTGCCTGTGTCTACATTTCTAACTCTATCATGACTATTAACTTTCCCCAGCCTGTGTCTACATTTCTAACTCTATCATGACTATTATCTTTAACCAGGATAAAATTGGGTATGCTTTAACACTGTGTACTCAACAATGAAACAGAGATTAGACCTTGTTCACTTAAGGAGTATATTGGCAAGGGAATATTTAGTTTTCAGATTGGTTTTCTCTCAGTATATGCTTCTATTACTTGTTTCTGTGAACCTGCAACTGTCACAAGTTAGCCTTCCTCAAATGTACAGCTTTTAGAAAGATCCTAAACAGTTATTACTCATAGGTCATGCAAAATTTCTAAGAATGGACTATAGGTAAGCCTGATCTGAGAACCATCTCATCTACATATTTCAGGTACTTAAAAATTGTCCCTAATGATGCTTGCTGGGACTAATCATTTGATGACTGAAAATTACCCCAACAAATATAAGATAAGGAGAGACCAACTAGGGAAAACACTATCCTTTGGATGAAGTAAAATCAAGATCAGTCTACCAGCAGGTTAATTCCACCAGCAGGTTAAATAGGGTTGACTTTAGAAAATTTTGTTTAGAGACAAGTAGAGGAGAATTATCAGAGTTAAAACAAGGCAATGTTAACCAGGGTTGATGCTTTCTGTAATCCCAGATCTAGGAGTTTGAAAGAGGTCAGACAAAAGAGGTGTGTTAAAGCAACAGACTAAGGCTTTCTTTTCTGGAGGCCAGGAAATTCAGGCGATAGTTGCTTCCTTGTCTTCTCTTGTCCTAGACATGTTACTGTTTGTGAGGGCTTGACTGATACTGAAAGTAAGCACCTTATGGTTTAGCCAATTAGAAAGACCTGCTTATCTTCACCCAGCATTTCATCCCAGTTCCTGCCACAATTCTAATTAAAAGTCCTTAGATAATTCCTTCAGAAGTACCCCATTTCTAGTGAGACATTCCTGTTATACTACAGCTCTGCCCTTTTTCTTTCTTAAACTCCCAATTCCGAATTTATAGTAATCTCTGAATGAATCACCCCTGCTGGGGGTCCTTCAACTTCATCCCATCAATTTGTGACACAAGAACCTGAAAATCACTCATTTGGTTCTGTTTGGTGGTTACCATATATTTCAGTACTCTAGTCCCTAAGGGAAGCTCACTAAGAGCCAAGAAAGTCTTCTTCAAACTGAAGACACCCCAAAATTTTTCATCCTTATAGCAAGAGTCTGTTTTAAAGCCTACAACAAAGGTGGAGTCATTTATCTCAGACATTCTAAAAGTCACTAATGAATGTCTATAAACTTTAACTAATATATATATATATATATTGTTTCTTATTTTTTTATATATTTCCTTTCTTACACATTTTTATTAATTAAATTAATTAATTTATTTTTACATCCTAAATACCGTTTTCCCTCCCTCCTCTTCTCCTATCCTCTCCTTCCACCTCCTCTCTCTCTCCTCTCCCCAATCTACTCCTTCTCTGTTTATGCTCAGAAAGGGGATGGACTCTCATAGGTCTCAATAAAAAGGCACACAACCAAAAATATAAATTGCTTCTTACATATGTTTAAGGTATAGACATATTTCTCACAAAAAAATGTATACTCTGAAACTTCAAAACTCAGGTCTCAAAGAATGGTGCATGGTAACTATCATGGAGGAAGGATGAATTTGTATAGACAACCTTGTCCTTCCCTTTGGCTATCACACTATTAAAATGATAGTCTCTAAAATATTAAAATTTCCCTAGGATCCTCCTTACTAGATAAATTAAGGTCCGTTTTTTGTTAGTTTTGTTAATATAAATAATTTAGAAAGAGGTTTTGAAGGGAACTTAAGAACGGTGTGGTGGTTTGGAAGTAAATGGCCCCCATAGGGAATGACACTATTAGGAGGTGTGGCCTCTTTGGAGTAGAGAGGGCCTTGTTGGAGGAAGTGTGTCACTGTGGGCATGGACTTTGAGGTCTCATATGTTTGTTCGAGTCATACCCAGTGACTTAGACTACTTCCTGTTGCTTATAGATCAAAATGTAGAACTCTTAGATTCTTCCCCATCACCATGTCTACCTGCATGACACTTGTCATGATGATAATAGACTAAACTTATGAATTGTAAGCTAGCCCCAATTATATGCTTTCCTTCCTAAGATTTGCCTTCATCATGGTATCTCTTCACAGCAATAGAAACTTTAAGACAAACAGTTTTATTAGAGTAGGAGAGAAAAACAACAGGGCAACGAAGTTGTAGAATGCAAAGCTGCCAAGAAGAGAAATAGAGAAGAACGTAGAAAGCTACCCAGTTTGTCAGCACCCACATGGTAGACAGGCAAATTTGCATGATGGTGATATTTGGTGGTGAGTCTGGAAAGATGTGTGCAGCTTCAAATAAACACATATGTATGCATATCCATATATAAGAAAGCCAGGAGTATCCTGGAAGGCAGGTACAAACTATGCATGGACAGTATTTGAAAGAAAAAAGGGTTTTATATGTTCAAGTCTGCCATCTACTCTGGACTACTTTATAAGTCCAGAGCTTATAAAGATACTAATGTTTATAATATAATCTCCTTGGTTGCTGAGATTTATATGCATACTTCATTTTATTTAAGGATTTTTGGACAATTTACTTTCACCTTAAATGCTATTTAGAAAAGCATTTACCCCATTGGAAACTGAAATCTGAGAGAATGCTAGTCATATACAATTTTACCCTGATCACTATAACCCTATATTCTTTAAAGCCATCTTCTTTCTTGTAAAAAGGAAATAGCAGAAGTATACTTGTAGAACAGTTTAAAGAAATTTAAATAATATATATTAATCAAAGTAATTATTTAAAATGTTTGTAACTTTCCCATAAATTCACATATGTAATTTTGCTTTTCAAATGTTTTAAAACTTAAATGATCTTCAATTTTGTGCTAATATAGCATATATTATTTAAGTATATAATATAAAATGTAATAAATGTTTTTTATTTAATTGTTGTGCCTTTTCTTAATATTTACTCATTTAGTAAAGGTTTGTTTCTATTCTTTCCTAAATTCATAAATCTCAATGAAAAATATTTTTCCTATTGTATTTTAATGTTTATGAATATTATATCATTCTGTGGTCAGGTACAACCCAAACATCAGGAAGTAACCCTTTACAGAAGCAAAGTGAAAAATAGTATCAGCAAGGAATAACATATAAAGTCAAAATATATTCTAGAATATTTTTTGGAAGACATTTCAAGTATAGCATTAAAAGACCAGCCTATTTTTTCATGATGACTATTTTAATGTTTCCTACATCACAGATACACATTTTATTCATGAAATTTCTTCCTGGACAGACAAGAATCAAGGCATCAGTCTTTCACCTGATCCTCATTAATACTTTTCCTCTGAGTGTTTGTTCGTTTTGCTTTTCCCATCCTCTAATGATTGAAAACACTCAAGAAAATCTTTGTATGTTCTGATACTGTAAGCTAGTTCTGTCTGCTTTACTTTTACTATTTCTTAGGGAAGGGTGATATTAAATTTGGCTGATAGAGCAGAGGAATGCTGCTCCAGATTGTTAACTGTGAAATAGACAAATGCCCTTTAGGAGAACCCACCATTCCTTCTTGGAGTATTGCTTCTTGTTTATTCTAAAATCTTTGCAAGATATTGCCTTTCTCTCCTCAACCATAATTCTTATCAGTTGCAATGATTGACTGTCTTGAATACTCAATGGAGGGTGTTGTATGACTTTATTTTGTTTCAGAAATACTTTCTAAGCACTGGTGTTTATAAACAACACTATTTTTAAAACAAAAAGTTCAAAATATCTTGTACTAGCTACTTCTTCATGCTACCAAATAATTGTGTTTCCTTTTGCAAATAATAGTACATGATATACAGGGCACTACTGGACAGCCAAATTGCTTTTTGTCTAAAACATTAGCATTCATTTATTTATTTATTATGTCTCTCTATATTTTTGTTGTGATGGGAATGATCCCAAGATTGTATGCCACACAAAACAAAGTATTATACAATTTGAGACATACACTAAATAGTTTTCTTATTTGTTTCTAATTGTCTCATAATAGCATTGATATTTGCAATCCATGTCAATGAATTTTTTGCATACAAGTATAATGGTGACAGCAAAGGACTAGTAAAATTATTGTTTTATGTGGAGAAAATATCAAAGACATGAATGTAGATTATCACAAGATAACATTCAGACTTTATTACTTATGTTATTAATAAAATAAGGTTCTCTTAAATAAGATGAAATTCACAGTAGTCAAAATAATATGAAAATATATGTATATCAACAGAGTCATAGTCACTAAAGTTCCAAGGATTAATACTGTCATTTGAAGCATCTCAACATAAACAACACACTTCAAGGTTAATCTCATTATAGAGTCTTGTTTTCATATCTGAGAAAATGACAACAGAGAGAAATAAGATTATCCAAGGTCAAAACTAATCAGTGATAAATCTCCTGACTAGATATTGTTTTTGAATCTTCTCAGTTATTCAGTGTTGTTGCCCCTTCCTCCTAATGAGGCATTTCAAATGAATTTTATTCAATTCAAATATTTTATCAGCATAATTTAAAATGTTTTAAGAAATGATTATTCTAGAGTTTGGGAAGATGGCTGAGAAGTTAAGAATATTTGCTATGAAAGCACAAAGAGACTGAATTCAAATCCTCAGAGCCTAAATAGGGCATGGAAGTGTGCACCCACAAATTCAGTGCCTTGGATGCTGGAGACAGTGACGTCACTGGGGCCCTGTTAGCTTCCAGATCAGCATGAAGTATAGAGAGAGACTATCACAAGGGAATATATGACAGAGTCTGTTAGAGGAGGGCACACACAGTCTTCCACTTGCCACATGTGCACACACACAGTGTATACATATACTCTCCCTCACGCACAATTAAAATGCAAACAAATCAAGATTACCTCAAGAATAGGGTGAGTAAAGTATCACAAAGTTCCCCAATAAAGACTTTATATTCTTAACAGGTTCTTTGTTGTAGAATATGTGTTAAGTACTTGAGAAAAAGTATTTAAGTGCTTTTAAACCTCGGATTCCAGGCTTTAAAAGAAGCCCTGATTGATCAGGGAAATATTTTGTTACTTAATTTCACTAGGATTAACAGGCATATTAATTGGATGTATTGTAACATTCTGTAAATAATGAAGCATTATACTAGGATCTACTTGTATGTTAAATGTAGACATAAATCCTTAGAGCTGGTCAATTTTTTAGAAACATTTCCTGAGTTTTAGGAGGGGTAATTTGTTTAGTATATAGCATAATACAGCCCCTCAGTAAATTATTGTCAGGACAGAACAGCTCTTTAACTGAACATAAAATACACTAGGGTTATATCTTAAGAATAATGTGGTACAAATAAAAAGACGGAACCCCATAAAAAAGACTTGTTAAAGCCTATAAGCTTCCTGTGATTGCTGTTGGTCAGTAGGGTTTGTATGTACCCTCAGGAACATAGGTGACTATTTCTTCTCATAAAAATAAGTGAATGAATGTATTGTACTTGCTTAGGACTTGTTAGACAGCCCTGTGGTTGACATACCATTGGTACAACTTCTGTGTCTCTTCAAGGAGACACACTCTCACAGCAGATTTCATTCTCCTCCTCCACTCAGAATCTTTTCCATCTCACATGTACAATGTACCCTGAGTGACAGGGACATAGGTTGTGTTGTGAATGTATGCATTAGGGTCAAGCACCCCATAATCAGTTGTGCTGTGTAATTTGGCCAGTTTTGTTTTTCTGTGATGGTCCGCATCTGCTGCAAAGCTTCTATGTAAAACAGAGATGAAACTGGAGGACTTTAAGGTTAGTGCAAATAGACCTAATATAGATACGTAAATATGGCAAGATCCCACTTTTGTGGAATATTAAAAATGTAAACTCAGAGTAGTCAACATGGAAGGGGTAAATATCATAGAAGCACATATTACTAGACAAAGAACTGTAGGCAACCATAAAGAAATTAGTCCCTAATTGATTTTCCAATACTAAGTGGTCAATCCTTAAATTATGTATATATAAGCAACAGGAAAAAGACATAACAGTTATATTTATATATAGTGTGTGTTTGTGTGTATGTGTGTATGGGGTATGTAAAACAATAATAGTCAACAAGAAAGAGGTCATGAATTTGAAAGGGAGTAAGTGGAGGTGGCATGTATTGAAAGGAGAGGACACAGATGGAATTGGAGGGCAATAATGGAAATGATATAAGTATATTTTAATTAAAATAAAGAATATTAGGAAAAGAAAATGAAAGAACCTATTGAGTTAAAAGATTCATCAGTGCAAGTACATGAACTGAGTGTAGAACCAAACTTGGAATGGAAGGAAACATTTGTAAACACATATGTGATTATGTTAATATTCAAAATATTTAAGGAACCCAACATAATAGCAAGAAAAGAAATGACTGAATAAGAAATGGGCAAGGGCATGAATATTCTCATCCCCAAATATACATACAATGTTTATCTGGAGAAAATGTTCAATATCAGTAATCATTAAGAATTTAAAGATTTTCCCCAAAAGACAAGTTATAATAACTACCAGCAAGGATGTAGAGAAAGGAGAACACTTGCATTGGTGAGTGCTGCATTTCCATTATAATCACAAGGTACAGAGGCTACAGCCTATTATGAGCAGTCTCATTGAAATAAAGTGATGTACTCATCAATCAAAAAGCATAGTGGAAGAAGAAAGCCAGGGCCCTGCACTCCTCCAGAGAGCTAATAACATTTCATAAGGTCCTGTAATAGTCTCCATCACATCCATAAAATCTCCAACCTGAGTATCTAAGGACCATATCTTTAATAGACACACCCTAGTAATGAAGATGTGAATTAGTACATCATCTATTGAAGAAACTATAAAAATTTCTCAGATAAAAAATTAGAAATGTGAGTAAGATACCAACTGAACATTTTTAGCTTGAAGGGAGAAACAGATTTTGTGTTTGTGATAACAGAGATTAAACTGGAGGACATTAAGATTAGTGCAAATAGATATGACATAGCTATACGAATATGGCATGACCCCACTTTTGTGGAATATTTAAAACATAAACTTAGAGTAGTCGTGGGTAGAATGACTTTTGCTACAGTTAGGCCTGGAGTGTGTGGTAGATGAATCACTGGTTAGAGGGTATGCTTTTGTCCAGACAGGAGGAACAAATTCTGGAAATTCATTGAAAAGGATGATTACTACCAATAAAAATATACCATGTGCCTGACAATTGCTGATGGAATATATTTTAAATGTTAGAATGTTCTCAAAAAATAAGTATGTGAGGTGATGCCTATGATTTAATAGAGTGATTCTACAACATATAGGGCTTTCCCAACATATTATCTTCTGAAAAGTAAAAATATTTATCAAAGAAGCAAATGAAATTACAACATAAAAAGTGCATAAAAGATTATAAGGTCCCATAGTGCAGTCAGTCACGAGCAGAGACTTTTTATATAAAAGACTGCAACATGTAATAAACCAAACTATGAAATTTCACTGAGTTCACATTATGTTTGTTTCAACAGTTCAAGAAAATATGTGCATATTTGAAAAGGTAATGAAATGGCTTTGCAGGGTTGTCTCACAATATTTAAACTGTGTGAGGTGGAAGTATTGCTTTACCAGTACTTGTCAGTCTTTTAGGCTGTGATGATTCCTCAGGGATGGCTGTAGATGGCCAATTAGAAACTTACTGTTTAACATTCTTTAAGATGTTGGAGTAGTAAAGTCAGATGACTGGTCGCAGCAACAGAGTCTGGGATAGATTTCTTATATTGAAACTGAACCTTTGAGGGATTTCATTCATAACATCACTTTGGTCCTTAAATACTTACTGACTACAGATTTTTGTTTAGCAACTACGAAATTTGACTTAATTTTTAAAAAACTACAACCTGTACTTAACCAATGAGTAGCTTAATTTATAATGAGGTATTTAATTTTTACTGGTTTTTATTTGTTATAATTATAGTTTCTGTTATGTGTAACACACCCATACACATTCATCTACCTGGTTGAATTGTTTCTGGCTTGTGAGCTCCTCACTGATAATTGCTGATGCTAGACAACCTATGATTATTTAAAGGCAGCAGTGATGTGGGCAGGATGAATCTGTTGCTGCCATGAGAACAAGTGTCAACAGACAACACAGCAAGGGGAACCTGTGACTGTGTAGTTTGGATAAACTTATAAACACATTTTACACACTTTATAACTGGATTGCATTAGGAGACATTACCAAGATCTGTTGAAAGAAGCCTGAATGGTTCCCTTATTGTCTAGTGGCATATACTCAAAGATGAGGTTTTGAGTTTATTACAGAAAAGAATTTGAGAACAAGCCAATATGGAGCAAAATTGGAGCTTATTAAAAAGAAACTTTAACATGTATTTAATCACAAGGTTAACAGAATGAAAGGCTTTTAGAGGACTGACCAGACACACCCAAGAGCATGGGTTGAGGTTAACAAATGTGAATTGCACAGATTTGTCTTTGTACTATCTATGTAAACCACTTTGGAAGCTCTCAAGTTGTATCTCAAAACAGTGCTAAGAAATATTTTTCTCTGTGCTCTTTTTGATCAGTGAAATTGTGTCCTGACTTCAGTCATGTTTGGATGAACTTGTTATCCAATAAAATGAAAGTGAATAAAATGTTCTACAAGGAAATAAAATCACACCTTTTACTATAAATAGAATTTCTGGTAAGGTTCTTAAATAACTGTGTTTTAGAGTTGGGAAAGGAAAAAGGTCTTTAGCATTAGTCACAAGTCATCATTCTTTTAACATTATTAGTTGACATGTATCTTTACAATAAGTATATTGTCTCTATGTAGGTTGTCATAACAGAAAGTGTTGTAAGAGGGCTGCTTGTTGGTTCCTGGCTGCTCAGCCCCAAAACAATCACACAGAAACTATATTATTTGAATAGTATTTGCCAATAGCTTCAGCATATTTCTGGCTAACTCTTACATCTTAATTTAACCCATCTTCGTTAATCTGTGTGTCACCACAAGGTTGTGGCCTACCAGCAAAATTTCAGCTGGTCTGTCTTCAGCAGGGCTACATGCCTTCTCTCTGACTCCACCTCCTTTCTCCCAGCATTCAATTTAGTTTTCCTTGTCTAGCTCTGCTCTACCCTATCAGACCAAGCCAGTTTCTTTATTAACCAATGGTATTCACAGCATACAGACGGGAATCCACATCAAGAAAGTGTTGCTAATTGTTCTCAAATTTCTGTTCTTCATCTAGTAGGAGTCTTCAACTGGATTCCAGAGTAAAAGGGCTTTTATCCCTCCTTCCCTTGACTCCTTTAGTTTTTCTGTGATTTTATCCTATCTCAACTCCATGCCAGTATATCAAATGTGGCATCATTGATAAGCTTTAAAACAGATTTTTCTTTCTAAGTGCATTTGCCATGTTCCTAAATCACTAATGACATCAAGGTTTGACAGTGAAATAGAAGCAATTTAGAAATTAATATAAGTTTTGTGTTTATTAACTTTCCATAAGAGATTATTCCTAGGTGTTCTCCAACATGACCTTAGACAAACATTTTAGTATTTAATTATTGCTCCAAGCAAGTGACTTCCCATATGAATGATTTTATAGCTATGTTGGTGGGTAAGGCATGTTTCTCCAAGTGTTGTCACAACATGTTTACCACCAAACCACACAGAAACTTTTGAGATAAAGTCTTATTAGGTAACCCAGGTTGTCTGAAACTTGCAGCTACCCTTTCCTATCTCTCAACTGCTGAGATTACAATGATACAAAAACACCCCAAAATTTTGATAAACTGCTCTCATATGTGTTGCTTGTTTTCAAAATTTAAATAAAAGTACACTAACACTATTTAAGTAAAAATAAGTATCTTGGTGCTTTATGAGAATCTTGGTGCTTTGTAAGATCAACCACACTCTGTATATAATATATTCTACTTAAACCTTCTTCCAATACAATCATCATTATATTTAGCAATAAGAGTAAGGTTCAAGAGCATAATCACTTCATTTGTCTGGAAATCATCTGGCACATATCTTGGTGTTGGGGCTACAGTGGTGAGCAAGAATGAATACATTCTGGTCATGTAATATCTATTTAACTCTATACTGGGAGAAAAGAAGCAGTAAATAATATGCTGTGGTGTCCAGAGGAAAATGTTACTAAGGCAAAATAAACAAAGTCCTATAGACTATTATTATAAATAAGTAGGCCTAACCTTTGAAGTGAACATGTGGCTGGAATTAACCTCTGGGTAAAAGTAATGTGGAAATAGCTCAATGCAGAGAATTCTACATAGATAAATTAAAAAGGAAGGGTCAATGTATTTATATCAAAAAGTGGCAAATTTCTGATGTTAATGTCCCTGAGAAATTCAAATTTCTCTCAGACAGGTGTCTTTTATCTATTTTATAAACAAGAAAGCAGGGGCAAGTTTATTAACTAACTCATAGTTTTTTAAAGTAGCAAAGGAAGATTTAAAAATCACCCTGCTTTAGTCAGCTTTCCATTACTATGACAAAGTGTCCAAATAGATATATCTAGAAAGGGAAAGCATTTATTTTTGCTATGTCTTCTAATTCTGGTTGTTTTAGCCTCTAGGGTCATAGTAGATCATGATGAATGTAACTACTGAGGGTTTCTCACTTAATGGACACTGTGACCATCATGGGTGGGGTAGGCTTGAGTATTGATATAACCTTCATGAACATTGGGATAGGTAACCAAAGTTATCACCTTGATTGGATCAGAATTAATTAAGAGATATGCCTCTAGAAAATCTGTGAAAATATTATGTAGAAAGATTAACAAAGTGAGAAACACTTTCCCCTGTCATGGGCTTTAATATCCCAAGATATGAATAGTTCTAAGGAAAAAGAAGGAAGACTTTTGCCTCCCTACCTACCTACCTTTTCTCCTTGCTGGTGAGTGCACCTACCCCATGGCAGGCACTGCTGTTTGTTGTGTCATGCTACTCCTGGACAGACATGAGGAGACATCTGCTCACCCTACATAGGAAGCCAATGAAAGACCAAATGAGTCAATGAGTTGGTTAGGAGTACTTACTGAATATGGCTGAGACGTCACTTATAAGAAAAAGATGACTCAAAGAGAGTTATGTCACTAATTGTCTACTCTAGCATGAGTGGTACTCTTGAAAGCTGAAAAACCGTAGCTCACTACTTATCTTGCAAGTGGTTCAAAGTTTGGATTATCTTTCCTGTGTACCTTCCTTACTCAAGTCTCTTCTAGGCAGTTTGGTTGATCTGCATCTTCAAGGAAGAACAAATGGTTTGGGAACGTTTCTCATCCACCTTCACTGTTTCAATATATTGGAGAAAGAGGGGTCTAGTGAGTCTGGTTTCAGGGATTTGCTGAGGCTATCAAGCTGTTTATTTCTAGAGTTCAAGAGTTTATATTTAGGGTGGAATGTTTTACCTCCCTTAGAAACATCCTGTGTTTTAGCAAGCTTCCTCTCTAACCTGTGGTGCTTTATATGAGGGAATTGCTATGTAATACTGCTGTTCTTGTGAGGCTGAAAACAGTAAGAGGGTCATCTTTGTCTTTTCCTGATTTTGGTCACAAAGATTCACATTTCTTAGCAGTACATGTGATGCTAGGTCCAGATTTCTTTCAGCTAATCTCCACAGCATTGAGGAAACTTCATTCTGTTTTTTTTTTTATCATGCCTATAGATTTTTTTCCAAGTGGGGTTTTCACATTTATTGGTGTAATCATTGTTTTATTTCTTTCTGTAATATTCAGACAGGCTGAGTTAAATGATTTTCAAACATTGAACCAGACAATCATGTATGAACTAGCCCTATTTGGCTGTGCAGTATAATTTTCCTGAATTGTTGGATAAGTTTTTGTAACAGTAGACCTTCTAGTATGAAGGGGTTTGGGTCTCACAAGCCCTGCAACATTAAGGATCTTTTGAGGATTGCTGACTTTTAAGTGGGGAGAGTCAGTTGCCTTTAAGGTCATGGCTCCTGGTAAATTAACTTATTGAGACTCTGGTGGATACTCCAATACTTGAGTAACTATATGGGCACCACAAATTTGTGAAGTTAATATGATCACTATGGTCTTAACACATATATGAGAATCTTGAAGTATAAATTGTTATAAAAAATAAGAAAAGATGGCAAGTGTGATATGATTTTATATTGGTGATAAGAAGAATTGATTTAAATAGATTAATATGTAGGTGTTAGATGTTTTACTAGAAGTAGAGATTAACTAAGGAAATAGACAAGGTTTGCTAACTTGGCCAATTCTTAGTTAATTCTAAGGGAGAAAAGAAACTAGAAGACTGCTATGATTGTCAAGGAACATCCCAGTAAGTTTTTTTTTTACTTCCATAAAATCTATAAGTGCCTGGGGGCTGATAATTTTTCTTGATGACTGAGTAAGAGTAAGAAATTCTAAACTACTTATAATTTAAGTGGTTTAATGAAGATTAAACATCTTCCAGTGCTTAAGACAAAAATTCTAATAGATGGTTTCCTTTAGGGACTTTATGGTATTTACTATGGTTTGCATATTTGTCTAGCCTGAGCTACAGTTCAACAACTACTACATTTGAGAATGTCAATTTATAGAATAGAATTTGATTTGGTTATGTTAGTGTTTATTGGGGAATATTAAAGATAAGTGCTCTAAACATAGCTTGTAGGATATAGGGTTAAATTTCATATAATTATCTCTGAATTTTATATCTTTATGAGAAAAATTGTTAATGCTGTAACAAATAAAGACAAGTTTTTTTTAATAGAAAGTAGGGTTTCTGATCTTAGAAATTTTGAATCATTTCAAAATCTGAAGAACAAAGAATAACCTTTTTGTTTTCCTATAGTTTGGCGAGTAATGTTAGTAGGAACTCTATTTGTGAGAAGCAAAGTGTTTTGGTAAACAGGCAGAAATGAAGAAGATCAATATGAGATATGAACAGCTGGTTGATTTTTAGTCACATGAGATTGATCTATAAGAGTTTTCTGGTTCACTTTTAGTAATAAGTGAATTGTAGAATTTAGGTATTTATAAGAGATGTTAAAGTATATATACATGCATATATCAATAGCATGCATGTCTACATTGAGCTATTGAGTCAAGAAAATGCACAGAGTATTGATTTTGTAAGATCAAAAATGATACAATGCATCTTATAATCATGAATATATTACTTTAACTTATAAGCTCAGGAATAGATTTTAAAATATCATGTAGAATTTAAAATATCATATAAAATAATTTTGCATGTGGAAATTTGCTATTTAAAATCTTTAGGATGAGGCAAAGAGAATGCATAAATCAAAGATCCTATTTTCTCTATTAAAATCGTGAGTTGGTACCCAAAGGAACTGCTGCTGTTAATGCGTGTTCTCATGTCATCTCTAGTTATGAATTTGAAGCTTTAGCCTTGAAACTGAGAAATGAAAGTATTTTCAACCCGTTTAAAAAAAAAGATGGCATGTGACCTCATAGGCTTTTACACTTCAGAATTTCTTCTATGTTCAGTCAGCACCTTCAACTCCATTTGCATTCAAAATGGTGTGATAATGTATGTGTAACATTCAATTCATCCATACTCAACTCAAATTGAAGCTTCAATATTTGTCCTATTAATGGTTAGTAGCTTAATCTTCATGCTAATATGTTATTTTAAAGCCACCAATGTCCAAAATCTTTAAAAATGCAATCTACATGTTTGAACAGTTTATCCAATCACATTTCTAGTTGTTTTTGAAATCTCTGCCTAAATGAACACAATTGAATAGTAAAATAAAGAGGAAAGCTATCCAGGGCCATGCTCTGCCAATGAAAAGAAACTCTCAGAGAAGATTTGACTGGCAGGCTGGAAATAGCCATGTTTATTCTAAAAAAAATATAATTCTGACAGAGATATCTTATCTAAAATGAATAGAATTTGACAGAGTATCACCTTCAATCACCTTGTAATGAACATGAGTTACATTCTGCACTTCTTAAAAGAAAGCAAACAGTGTTCTAGGGAAGACACACGGGAACAGGAAAGATTCTAGCAGGGAGGTGGTGTCATCTGAGAAGAGGGAGAGTAATACAGGACTTTTCTGGAAGTAACAACTATTTTTCTCAATCTAGAAATAGGATTGGAAATGTGGAACAACAGGATTTGTAAAGCAGTTGTGTTGGAAAATATCACAATTATTTTTCTCAGCATAACATGAATTTTTGTTATTTGGTTAGTGGACAAATGTTGACTACTCCCACAACAATCAAGTTGTACAAAGCTGTATTTTACTGTAATTTTACTGATCCATGGGCAAAGGTGTAGTATACAGTTCCAAAGACATACTTCAAAGTATATGACTTAAAAAGTCAAAAAACCTAGGAAGGAACTGGCTTTGAGAGATTCAGGGGGTGTAAAAGAGGGAAAATTAATGCAAACAGATACAGAGAAATGTCAACATGCAGGAGACAGAGTGGTACTCACTCAAAGGTGATATTCATTTTTAGGGTGGTGAAATTGAGGTGACTACATGCATGATGCTGCAGTCTGTAAGAATTAGTATAATGCATCCCTTTAGCTAGGTTATAGTACATGATTATCTGTGAAACTGTGAAGCTGGTCACTGTTATGAAGGCATTGCCTGATGAGGATTATACAGGACCTTTGTAGATTATGGAGTTAATGCTTTATCTCTAGGGTGGTGTTTGTAGAAGGAAGTTGGATTTTTAAGAGTTTGTAGTTTATTTTTAGAAATGCTAGGTCATTCGAGACATTCTCAGGTCTCTTCCTCTTTCTCTTCCTAGTCATGAGTTTAGCAGCTCCATTATCTATGTTTGCCATGATGTTTCTTATGCAAAACAATGATCATTTGGTCATGGATTGAAACATTTAGAACTGTGCACCAAATTAACCACTTTCTGTAAATAAGTGATAAATCTGAGATAATTGTTTGAGCTTTCAGTAATGGTTATTGTGTATGCCATTATTCTATTGCTGTGGTATTTCCACTTTCCAGGGAGATCTGGTTGTCCATCCATGAATCATCCTTGTTACCAAGTCTCTTTGGATCTGTGGATGGTAGCATTGTTACCCTTTATTTTACAGCTACTATCAATAAAGAGTGAGTACATACCATGTTTGTCTTTATTGATCTGGGTCACCTCCCTCTGGATGACTTTTTTCCAGGTTCATTCATTTGTTTTCAAATTTTCTGGTGTTCTTATTTTTATCAGCTAAATAATATTCTGTTGTGTAAATCTACCACATTTATTTGATTTGTTAATATACAGTTTCTTTATACAGTTTGGAAATCAGCCCTCTGTTGTAAGTGGGGTTGGTGGAAGATACTTTCCCATTCTGTATGCTGCCATATTATTCTATTGACAATGCCCTTTTCTTTACAGAAATTTTTCAATTTCATGAGGTCCCATTTATTAATTGTTTATGTTTGTACCAATAATATTGGTGTTCTATTCGGGAAGTTGTCTCCTGTAGTTGTCTCCTTCAAAATAATTTCCCACATTTTCTGTTGAGGACAAATGGGAAAGGGAATATGAGCCATCAGGTTGTGTGTGGGGGTGGTAGAGGGGAAGAGTATAGTAAAGACTACTGGAATGCAGAGACATTGCATTTCGGGGTCAGGTAATCCCTGGCACAAGGGATTCTCTCAGGAATCTACAATAAGACCCCAGCTTAGACTCCTAGCAATAGCAGATACCTAATCTGAACTATCTTCTGTGACCAGATTGGTGCTTAGCCCAGTATCATCAGAGGGGTTTCCTCCAGCAACTGATGGAAACAGATGCAGACTGTTAGCCAATTACTAGGTGGAGTTCAGGGAATCCTCTAGAAGAGGATAGAAGAGGAGAAAATATTTTAGGACCCAGACAGTGAAAGACATCACAAGAAAACTTACAGACTCTACTAACCTTGATTCACGGGGCTCACAGAGACGGAACTGGAGCTTGCATGGGACTGACCTAGGCATTATGCATGTATGTTACAGTTGTGTAGTGTGGACTTCTTTTGGGGCACCTAACAGTGGGAACAGGGACTGTCTCTCTTTTACAGACTTTTGGTACCCTACTCCTCATTCTTTTACATGCAATTGAGAACCTACTCCTCATGCTGAGGCTATCTTTCCTGTCTTAATACACTGGGAGGTGATTACTCTTACTACAACTTGATATGCTATATTTTGTTGATTCTTGTGGGAGACCTGCCGTTTCCTAAACAAAAATGAAGGGGGATTAAGTAGAGGGGATAGGAAGAGAGAGGGGATGGGGGACTGGGAGGAGAGGAGAGAGGAGAGACTGTGGCCAGGATATACAATATATAATATGTAAATAAATAAATTTTAAAAGTAAACTATGATTTTAAAAAGGAGAAAATGTTCTGGTTAGTTTTTTGCCAACTTGACAGGAGCGAGAGTCATCAAAGAAGAGGGCGCCTCAGTGGAGAAATGCCTCCCTATTAAAAAGCTGGAGGCAAGAGTGTGAGGCATTTTCTTAATTAGTGATAGATGGCAGAGTGCCTAGCCCATTGTGGGTGGTGCTACCCCTGGGTTTGGTCCTGCTTTTTATAAGAAAGCAGGCTGAGCTAGACATGAGAAACAAGGCAATAAGCAGCACCCCTCCATAGCCTCTGCATCATCTCCTTCATGTGGGTTCCCGCCCTGCTTGGGTTCCTGTACTGACCTCCTTTGCTGAAATCCTGTGATTTGGCAGAATACACCAAATAAATCCTTCCCTCTCCAAGGTGCTTTAGTAATGATATTTCATCATAGCACTAGTAATGGACCTGACAATGTTTTAGAATGGGTTAAGGAAGGACTTTGTTACTTGGTCTAGAAGAGCCATTGAGAACTGAGAGTTCAGTGGGATGTTCTGCAGAGCTTTGAAGAAAAGAATGTTGATAGCAGTACAGATGATGGAAGGGTGAGAAGAAGTGATCCAATCCCTTTGAAGGAGTCCCGAAGATTGTCGGTAGATTCCAGACACTGAAAATTGTGATGTTTACTTTTGAGTTTTGCTTTGTTTTGTATAGATTTTGATTGTGCCCTGATTCTTTCCTCTTCAAGTAAGAAAATACTTTAATTTTGACTTAAAGAAGCCAATGACTGAGAAAATTCAAACTTTTTTTGAAGAGATTTTGGGGTTTTACAGAGACTTTGGATTTTAAAATAGATTTATTTAAAAAACCAGCTTTACAAGTGTTTGACTTTGTAAGGTCACAGGAATTTTTCAGTTTATAAAATGTTTTAGGTGAAAATAACTTCTCTTTTTCACATTATATTCTGATCACAGTTTCCCATGTTTCATCTCATTCCAGATCCTCTCAACCCACATGCTTTACATGTCCTTTCTCTCCCTAGAAAAGAAATAAGCAAATAAAAAGGAAAAGAAAACAGACAAAGGAAAAAGAAAGCCAAAAATAACCAACATACAATCACAGACCTGTACACAAATGCTCTCACACAAAGCCTATAAAAACAGAAAATATATAGGAAACATTAACACATAAGCAAAAGACCAACTAGGTTTTTTTAAAATGCAGAAACAAAGTTTTATGAGAAGGAAAAAATTACCAAAAATACCATTGAGTTTCTTTTGAATTGGCCATCTACTATTGGACATGGGATCTCCCTTCAAAATGGTTTGTATACTCAATGAGTCTCTCTGAGAAATTATTTTTTCCGTTGCATGCAATTACCAACTGGTGGTTGCTTCTTGGTTAAAGATGACAGAGAATTTCCACTTCACCTCTCAGCACCAGGGCCCCCAACTAGCTGGGTTCCACGCTCTTTGTGAGTTTGTAAATCCTTAGTCTTGTCCTGTTGGATGTGGAAGGCAGTTTCCTTGGTGTATTTCAACTCTCTGGCTCTATCAATCTTTTTGCCTCTTTTTTTGACCTAGCTCTCTAAGCTCCAAGAGGAAGGATTTTAATAAAGATACCTCAGTTACAACTGAATGTTCCAATTCTCTCCATCTCTGCATATTTTCCATTATTGGCCTTGTTTTCATGTCCTGCATGAGAAATCTTTTCTAATGATAGCTGAGTGACACACTGCTCTATCGGTATAGTAGAATGATGTTATGAATCATTTTATTGCTATGTTCCTTTAGCATAACAGTAGTATTTGATTTTCCTCAGGTTCATAGCCTAACTAGTCTCAGGTTCTTGGCCACCTGTACATTACAGGGTATTGGTTCTGTCTCATGGAATGGACCTTAAATCCAATCAAACAGTGGATGGTCTCTCCCAAAACTGTTTTGCCACTATTTCACCATTGTATCTTAGAGAAAGATCATAATTGTAGACTGAAGAGTCTGTAGCTTGGTGTTTACTTTTCTTCTGTGGTAGCCAACAGAGTCCTTCTATTACCATGAACACTATTAAGTGGGGTTTAAGACTCTAAGTAGGAACAGTTCAACTTCTCTATGTTTTATGAGTTATAAAGGTGATGTCTTTAGTAATAGGGTTTTAATAGCACTTTTCAAAAGCTACCAATATCTTTGTCAATAGCCTGAATTGTTTGGGGGTTTCCATGGATTTGGTCAATGATTCAGGTAGATGAAATTCATTCCTGACACAAGAGTTTCCATTTGGTGACAAGAGGTATCTAGTTAGAGCTTCCTCTCCCCTGTTATTTGGTGATTCAATTTAGATACCTTTTATCACATATCTATATATTTTAAAAATCTTCTACTATACTATACAATGTTTCCATAGGATCCTACAAATGAATCTTTATTTTAGCTATACCTCCTCATATTCCTGCTCTTACCACCCTCTTCCTTTTCCCTCCCCTTTTGATCTACTTTCATTGTGGCCAAGAAGAGTAGAGGTTGCTAGGAGAAAAGACTGAGTCCCTGCCAAGTATGACTGCTGGTGTCCTGGGTAAGAAATGTTCATAAATATTGGGGACAGACAGGAAGGAATAAGGATGGGCTAGTCAGAGAAGACTGAAAGAGTCCATAGGATGTAGGAAAACTGTGTCTGCCACAAGGTTCTGTAGGTAATCTCAAAGTAGAGGTAAGTTGACAGGGAAGGCCCCTGTAAGAGGTCTGACACAGGGTTGAGGATGGGACCTGAGGAACTGTAATGGTGGGTATGAGTTAGAGTGAAATATGCCTACTTGATTCCCAGTTGGTATGGCTACTCTAAGGGTTACTTTCCAATTACTGTGTAAGTCAAATCTGTGCTTATAGGGAAGGTAAATTTCTGCTTGAATATGGAAACATTAGGTTTCCCACTGCATCTCCAGCCTTCTGGTCTGTATGCAGGCAGCTTTCTCAATCAACACACACGTATACACACCCTCATCCCAGTTAGGGAACTGACTACAGAACAAAGTATTAAAAACTACCACATTTACAGTTGCTGAAAGAATGAGGTTTTTTTGGGGGGTGTAACTTACAGGAGTATTAGTAATGGGTTACTTACAGGGGAAAAAATGACCCAAAGAGAAATATGAACAGAGCCACCCCAACATGGGTGGCAGTTGACAAAGTCAAGAAATTTGTAGACAGTGTATAGCCCTCCAGCAACTCACCTGGAAGGGTGTCCTATCCAGGTAGTTCAGTGAGGCTTAGTCTTTTTCTATGAAGCTCAGCTGGTCATTTTTATTTTAGGAAGTCCAGTCAGCTTCTGCTTTATTTCAGGCTGCTTGGTCCTTTATATCTTAAGTCTTAAGAAGGTTTTAATCTTATGGAAACTTTGCTATACAGCTGAATCTCCTAACAAATTGAGATCCTTGACAGATACGACTTTTTTCCCCCCGCAGGAAAATTATACAAGAAATATAAATGAAAGACATATCCATAGGAATTAAAAGTGAATCCATATTTGCAAGTAACAATCTTCTATACAGAGGACTCTAAGAATCCACAAAACATTTATATTAATAGTTTCTGTAAGACTGAGGAATGCTCTTCCATTTCTCTCCCCCTCCATCCCTCCTCCAATGCAGCCTTCTTGATCCTTTATGTTCCCATCCCCCACCCCTACCTTCAAACCCCCTCCCAGTTTACCCAGGTTATCTTAACTATTTTCCTTCCTTGGGCCCTCCATGTGTGTCTCTATTAAGGTCCGCCTTTTTACCTAGTTTCTCTGGGATTGTGGAGTATAGCTTGGTTATCTTTTGCTTTACATCTAATATTTACTTATGAATAAAAACATGCCATGTTTGTTTTTCTGGGCCTGGGTTACCTCATTCAAAATGATTTTTTTTCTAGTTTCATGTGTTGTAAGAAGGCTGTTGGTTGTTCCTGGCTGCTCATCCCCAAAATAATCACACAGAAACTGTATTAAATACAATACTTCTTGGCCTACTTGTTTATGCATATTTCTAATTCTCTTTTTTCTCTTAAATTAACCAATTTCTATTATTTTATATTTTATCACTAGGCTCATGGCCAACCAGCAACGTTCTGGTGTGTCTTTCTTTAGCAGTGGCTCCATGGCTTCTCATGACTCTACCTTCTTCCTCCCAGCATTCAGTTTAGTTTTCCCCACCTAGCTCGATTCTTTTGTACTATCACAGGCCTATGACAGTTTCTTTATTAACCAATGGTATTCACAGCATACAGAGGGGAATCCCACATCATCCATCAATTTGCCTGAAAATTTCAAGATGTCATTTCTTTTCTTTTCTTTTTTTTAATCACTGAGTAATATTCCATTGTGTAAATGTGAACAATGAAAGAGTTATCTTGAGAGAGGGGATCATTATGGGGTCAGGGAGAAACCTGGTGTTTGAGAAATACTCAGGAATCCATAAGGATGACCCCAGCTAAGATGCCTAGCAATAGTGGAGAGAGTGTCTGCAAGGGCCTTCCCCTTTAATCAGATTACTGATTACCCTAATTGTCCAGTAACTGATGGAAGCAGATGCAATGACCTACAGCCAAGCATTGGGCTGAGCTCCCTAAGTTCAGATAAAGAGATGGAGGAGGGATCATATAAACAATGGGTGAGGGGGAGTCAAGAACATGATGGGAAAAACCACAAGGACAGTTGGCCCAAACTAGTGGGAGCCCATGGACTATGAACTAACAGCTCATGAACCTGCATGGGACCAAACTAGACCCTCTGAATATGGGTGACCATTATGTGGCTTGATTTGTTGGAGGGGGCGGGGCTGACAGTCTTACCAGGACCAATCACAGGTGCATGAACTGACTTTTTGGAGCCCATTCCTTATATTGGGATACCTTGCTCAGCCTTGATATAGGAAGGAGGGGCTTGGCCCTGAATCAAATGGTATTCCAGACTTTGTTGACTCCCCAAGGAAGGCCTTACCCCTTATGAAAAGTGGATCATGGATGGGAATGGGAGAGGTATATCAGGGTCTTTTGGGGTACCAGACCATCAGACCCCTTTGAGGTCTAACTAAGGTGCTGCTTCCAGCAAGGGAAAGAATGACTAGGGGAATCTGAGAGGGAAATCAACTTACTAGCAATATTTTCTCAGCCTGTCTCTATTGTTCTCTCGTTCTTGTCCTCTATTCTAATTCTTCTGTCCTGTTTATAATTTCTTAGATCTAATTCTCTGTCTCAATTCTAACTCTAATTGCAATTCTCTGCTGCATTCTTCCTTCTCCTTCTCCTTCTCCCTCTCCCTCTTGCTCTCCTCCTCCTCCTCCTC
>LOJH01007068.1:0-31511 GCA_001685095.1 Ellobius talpinus | reverse complement strand
TTTATTAACCAATGAAAGTAACACATAGACAGATGACCCTCCTACATCAGTAACTTAACTCTATATAGAAGCTTGTTGTAAATTATTCAGTCACAAAATGAATCTCCTTCATCACAATATTTCCATATCTCAAGAACACATTGCACAAATATACTTATATATGCACACACTTTTAATAGTTATTTGTTGCAGCAATGAAAAACTGAGAAAACCTTAAAAGGACTAATTTTGTAGAAAAGCTATAGTAGGAAAACGTACACTTATAAAATGGGACAATATTCAGGCGTTATTGTGATTATAGAGACAAGGAAAGCAATACATAGTTCATCTTGGGTGAGGGGAGGGAAGAGCTTCAACACAGTCACCCACAGTTTTGCCTTTGCGTGTCTGAAGCAATGCACAGAACTCAAGAGCATTCTTTGGCTCTGAGGAGGGAGACTGCAGGTGAGATTACAAGGTACACACTTGGCTAAAAACAAGTAAATTTTTTAAGACAAAAGAAAGGTTAAAAAGATAAGCAACAAATAGAAAAAATATTGGCAACATGTGAAGTGAAAGATTAAAATACCTAATATATAAAGATACTTGGCAAATTAATTGAATAATAACCAGCAAAGTAGAACACAGCAAAGAGATGAAGAAAGAAATCATTCCCTTTTCCTGCAAATGCTTATTTAGTGTCTACAAGCATAAATCAGATAAAATTCTCAATACTTGTCTTAGTGTTCCATTGCTGTGAAGAGACACCATGACCACAACAACTCTTATGAAGGGAAACATTTAACTGGGGCTGGTTACAGTTTCAGAGGTTTAGTCTATTATCGTCAAGGGCGAGAAGCATGCCAGCACGCAGGCAGACATGGTTGCTGGGGTGGTAGCTGATGTGGAGAAACTAATTAGTCTGTTAGTCTGTTAGTTTATCTGGATCTGCAGGCAGCAGAAAGAAAGAGAGCCCAAAGTTCCCCTTTCAGTGATACACTTCCTCCAGCAAGGCTACACCCACTCCAACAAAGCTACACCTCTTAATCCCTGTCAAGTGGCACTGCTCCCCAATGGCCAAGCATTCAAATTCAAATATAGGAGCCTATGGGGGCCATTCCCATTCAAATCACCCACTTGTGATCAAGACAGCAGCATAGAGGTATGGTTGATGAGGCAGTCATGTCCCACAGTATTAGAAGCTGTGAGTGCTAAGGAGTCATAGGTTAGAGTCAGAATGTACTGGGATTTTAGAAGGTAGATTGCAGTTCTGGAATAAGAAAAACCTGGCCTTGTGTCTTGGACGGTGACATTGGTATGAAATCATGAAGTGAGTTGAAAGAGCTGGTCATGCAGACATTAGCATAAGAATATGGTAGTTCATGTTCAATGAGTATGTCCTACAAGGGTTCAGTGTCCAGGACAGATCAGCAGAATCATTGGATGAGGTTCAAGGGGTAAGAGAGAATGGGAAACTATTATTTGGGTTAAGTGTGTATGTGTGTGTGTTTGTTTATATGTGTGTGTATATGTGTGCGTTTGTTTATGTGTGTTGCTGGGAGTTGAACCCAAGGCCTCATGCTTGCTCAGCCAGTAATATAGCACTGAGCTCTATCCTCATTCAAGAAGAAGGGTATTTAGAAATGTTTTGCAAGCTCATCTTTTATTGTGAATGACCTTGAAGCTCCTAGAGCAGTGGTTCTCAATCTTCCTAATGCTGCAACCCTTTAATAGAGTTCCTTATGTTGTGGTGACCCTCAGCCATAAAATTATTTTTTGTTGTTACTTCATAACTGCAGTTTTGCTACTGTTATGGAAATATAAATATCTGATATGCAGAATATATAATGTGTGACCCCATGAAAGGGTCATTCAACCTACAAAGGGATTGCAACCAGCAAGCTGAGAACCACTGTCTTAGATGCTGTGAAGCAGAAGAGAGCAGTGAGAAGACCTGGTTCTTGTTGCAGCAGGATCAGTTTGGGAATTGCTGTACTTAATGTACCCAGGAAATGCAGCTGGAGCAGCAGGAGTTCCCTGCTGCACATGGCTTCTTTGGATTGGGCAGTTAAGAGGATGGGGGTGGGCAGACTGTAAGTGAGTGGTTTTGTCTGGGAAAGGTGGGGCTTGAGCATACTGAGTTTGGGTATCCGTATTAATATTTTGGCCTTTATGAGTTCAGAGTCCAGGAAGAAGATCTGGGCTGGAGTTTTATACACTGTAAATCAGCAATTGAGGTTGGATATGGTCACCAAAGCAACAAAAAGAAGCTCCCCCTTCTTCCGATACATTTGAGCAGGACAGTGTCAGAGAAAACAGAAGAGGGAGAAGGAACAAAAGGCAGATGGATGGGTGGAAGGATGGATGAATGGATGGATAGGCAGATGGATGGATGGATGGATAGATGGATGGATGGATGGATGGGCAGATGGATGAATGGATGGATAGGCAGATGGATGGATGGATGGATAGATGGATGGATGGATGGATGGGCAGATGGATGAATGGATGGATAGGCAGATGGATGGATGGATGGATGGATAGGCAGATGGATGAATGGATGGATAGGCAGATGGATGAATGGATGGATAGGCAGATGGATGGATGGATGGATAGGCAGATGGATGGATGGATGGATAGATGGATGGAGACAGAGACAGAGAGGGAAGGCAGATGAAGAGAAAGCAGCCTGTACTATCTGCAGGGGAGGTGATGACCCACTGAATAAATGCTGCATGTGTCAATCAATGACTGATAGCTGTTTGGCTCTAAAAGAATTGTTGGTACCATTTTCATTGAAGAAGGGGAAGTAACTGGCTGGTTGGAGTGAATTTGAGTGAGTGGAAGGGGAAGGATAGAAAAGGATGAATATGAACAACTTGTGATTTTTTTTCTGCCAAGGAGAACAGGGTCTCTCTCTTTGCTGTTGTGCTCTCCACTCGCTTATGTTTTAATTTCATTTAAAATGGGAGCAATAGCAATGAGCCATGTGTGTGATGCTCATGGGGATGATCTAGTAAGGGATAAACCTTAGGGGAGGCAGAAGGTAGGAGAGGGAAAAAGACACACAGAGGGGAGAGAGAGGAGAGAGTGAGAGAAAAGAGAGATAGAGAGAGGTTGTCCTGTGCTGTGAAGCAGCTCAGAACAGGGGATTCATGTACCACAGTAACATAATGTGGGCAGGAATGGCAGCACATGTGGTTGAGATGCCAGGTCCTGAGATGTCACAGTGCCTGGCATTTCTCAATGATCATTCTAAACACAAATGAGTCAGAAACTCATGAGCCTCTCCTTCTTATCAAAGAAACGGAAAACAAAAAACTCAAATATTTACCTTGTAAGAATGGTCAGGCATAGCATAATTTTACCCAGGGTTAAAAAGTGTGAGGGAAATGGCTATTTACATATGATTGGCGTATGATATTTTTCAAGGCCAGAAAATATTTTTCAAAACCATGACAGTACCAGAAATCTTTATATGGGACCAGGAACATGGTTCAGTCAGTAAAGTGACTGCCACACAAGCATGAGGACTTGAGCTCGGAGCCCAGCACCACATAAAAAGGCAAATGTGGCATCACATCTGAAATCCTAGCACTGAGGAGATAGGGACTGGAGGACCCCAAAGCCTCCTGACCAGCTAGTCTAATACAAATGGTGGGCCCCATGTTTGGTAAGAGACCTGTCTCACAGTATAAGGCAAAGAGTGGTAGATATCCAACGTCAACTCTGGCCTCCATGTGTACACACACACACACACACACACACACATACACACACTCTCAATATAAAGAGAATATTTGTCTTATTTATGACATATATAATAAATTATGACATAAATAATATTGAAAGACAAAATCATTAAAGTGAATAAATATTTGACTTCAAGTATGTTCAATATTAATTTTTCTCTTCCTACTGGTAGCAGAATCTTTAAGACTACCCTAGTTGGTTAGTGTTTTTTCAACTTGACAGAAACTAACGTCATCTGGGGAAAGGAACCTTAACTGAGAAATTTCTACCATCGCATTGGCCTGTGGGCCTGTCTTTGAGACATTTTCTTGATTAATGATGGATGTGTGAGTGGGTAGTGCTCCCCTCAGCAGGCGATTCTGAGTGAGCTAAGAAAGCAGGCTGAGCAAGCTATAGAGAGCAGCCGGTCAGCAGCATCCTCCATGGCCTCTGCATCTGCTCCTGCCTCCAGGTTCTTTGTCTTCCCTTTACGATAGACTATAAAGATGAAATAAACGTTTTTCTTCCCCAAGTTGCTTTTGGCATGGTGTTTCCCATGGCAATAGAAAGCAAACCAAGATACTACCTAAACAGCTAACCATTAGGCAGCAGTAACATCTGGCCTGCTGAGTCCATACAGCACAGCACCACGCTAGTTCTAATCCATAGGGATTTCTAATGACACAAATAACTGTAACATGTGTTATGTAAGAACAAAACAGGTCACAAAGTAGGTTATATAACAAATTCTCTGGGTATTTCTTAAGGTATACATTTACATCTATACAACCATAGAAAAAAGACCAGAAACCCAGTCATTCAAATAAACAATAACCACGGTTACCCTGGGTAGTGAAATTATAAACATTTTGACATAATTGGTTCTTGCTTTTATAAGATAAATTACAGGCTTAAAATTTTAAGTTAAAGGTTCACTAGATAGTTGATATTTAACAAGTACCTATTGCATGATATGACAAGCACCCATGACATTAATCCTGAGTTTATCTTATTTTAATAGCTGTGTTTTGTCAGGTGAGGCGCCCGTTTGTAAGCCCGACACTCAGGAGGCAGAAGCAGGACTGTGATTGTGAGACTTGCCTGGACTACACAGCCAGGCCCCATCTCGAGCCCTGGAAGAATCAAAGGAACCAACAAGAGAGCTGTTTTACACATTAAGTAACTGCAGTTCAGAGGAAGGATGGCTGTTTCCCTAGTCTTGAGCCCTTCATAATTCAGTGGATGAGTTCCTTTCTGCCCATCTAAATAAGAAAGCTATTCACACATGCCAGGAAGCTGGTCAATCAGCTTGTGTCCTAGATCAGTGCTGTTTAATGGGAATACGTGAGCCACATATGTAATTAAAAATTTTAACCAGTTGTATTAAAAAGAAAAAGGTGAATCTTTCAAATATTGTAACTAATATTTCCAAAATATTATAATTACAACATACAACAAATATTTTAGAATTATTAATGAGCATTACACATACTCTTTTTTCAAAGTTTTTGAAACATGCTTATACTACAAAACAGGTTAGCATGCTAACACGTGTCCAGCCTCACATGTGCCTGGTGGCTAGCATCTTGGATAGCATAGCTTTAAAGAATGGTCTCATTTACTGCAACACACTATAAAAGCAATCTGAATACAACAGAGCCTCGCCCTTCGTTTGTCATGCAGGCAAAGCACTTTGGAGTCTGCTTAGGCTGTGTGTCATTAAGAACTTGAAGTCGAGTTTAATTGCTTATTTTATATTCTAAAGAGATTGTGGCTTTAATTTCCTCACATTTAGATGAATTAATCGTATGGATGAGACATAATTGTGTGATGGTCCATTTAGCTGTGTCAGATCCAAAGTCAATATGTAGACTACTATAGCAAGATAACAAGTAATTTATAATTTATTGTTGATAGGTATATTAAATTTTATACTGTTGGCTCATAATTAATATTCTGAGATCTGAATCTGAGTGCTGTTTAACAACGGGGCCTCACGAACATAGCCGATGCTCTAGTATTGTGTTTTTCAAATTAATTATTTCTTTTTATCGTTTTTGTTGGTTCCATTCAAGACAGTGCTTTAGCACTCTGAGAAAATTTCAGTTTGTGTATTTGTCTCTGAATTCAGAAATAATTACATTACAGAAAATTTTAATGGTGTGGAAGGACCTTTTGTCTATGTGTTGCTTTTATTGGTTAGTGAATAAACAACTGCTTTGAGACTATGGCAAGGGCAGAACAGAACTAGGTGGGAAAATCTAGGCTGTATGCTGGGAGAGAGAAGAGCAGAGTTAGAGAGAAGCCATGGAGGCACTGGAGATAGACGCTAGGAACTTTACCCAGTAAGCCACAGCCACGTGGCAATCTACAGATTAATAAAAATGGGTTAAATTAATAAGAGTTAGCCAATAAGAAGCCAGAGCTAATGGGCCAAGTAGTGATTTAGTTAATACAGTTTCTGTGTGATTATTTCTGGTCTAAGCTAGCTGGGCAGTGGGGAACCAACAAGTGGCCTTCTCCAACATTTTAAAATAGAGATAAGACAAATGGCATTAATCTAAATCCCAGAGTGATCTTAGAGTAAAATTTTTGTGTATTGTTCATGAAAAGGAAAGTTATGCACATAGCCACTGCTTCCCTATTTAATTCCCCTCTTGCTGTTCTTTTGTTCAATGTTGTTAAAAGACTTTCTCCTGCATTTTAAGTCATCTACTAGATATCCTTTTACAAGCAGTTTTTCCTTAGATGCATACTAGTATAATGTGTGATTATACACAACTTCAACCAATTTCCCATTTTTTAGTAGTAGTTACTCTACATTTCAATGTTTGTTTAGAAACTTTAGAAATTGGTTTGTCACCATGTTTTTAATAATTCTGTGATTATTCTGCTTAGATGGCTTCTGGAAGCAGACATTCTGAGTCAAAGGGTGTTAAGAATATTGTTATACTTCCTTCCCAAAAATCAGCCTATGTTAGGTTCTCCTTTTCTTCTCCTTTTAGTTTTTGTTTGTTTATTTTTGTACTTAAGTTTTTGAGACAGAGTCTCACGTAGTCCAGGCTGGCCTCAAGCTCCTGAACTATCCCTCCAAAGCCCTGGAGTTCAGCCTTGTGCCGCCATACCCAGCATAAACTGTAGCAAATTTCACAATTTGGTTCATCTGTAAAAAGTCTCGCTATTCAGTTCATCTTCTAAGACTTAGTGATGAGGCCTTGGATATTGTTATCCTGAGGGAATATCACCAGGGTCCTGCTCATTGGTTTTCTTTGTGTCCCTATGTTTACCAACATGGTGTACCTCTGTCAATGTCCTTACCTTTCCCCTTGCATCAATGCAAACCGTATATTCTATTGCTTCTAAAGATGAACTAGGAAAGGCCAGCATCAGAAGACAACATGCCTAAGATGCTTGTGTGTGTGCCTGTTGCCTGATGAAGACAAGAGAGTTGACATGGGCTCACTGATGAATAAAGCCACAAAGCTTCCACACACATGCAGAGTGCCTAGGTCAGTCCCATGCAGGCTCCCTGGTTGTCAGTTCAGCAGGGTCTGTCTCTGACCCTTTTGCTGACTTTGGGGTCTCTTATCCTCATACTTGGTTGCCTAGGCCAACCTTAAAACAAGGTGGGAGAGTACTTAGTCTTACTACAATTTGGTATGCCATGTTTTGTTACTATCCATGGGAGACCTGCTGGTTTTTGAATTGGGTAGGGAGGGGTGTATGGGGAGCTCAGGAGAGGTGGGGGGAGATTGGAGGAAAGGAGGGATGGGAAACTTCGGTCAAGATGTAAAATAAAATAATTATTATAATAAAAACCTTATAACTATATAAAAAGCAAAACAGAAAATTGCAGCGTAACCACCGGTGGGTATTTTGTCCTGAAAATGTGCTCTCAGAGCTGTTGGGAAGGTCCAGTGCCTAAGCATGCTCAGTGTCAAGTTCTGCATGTGAACCTGTGCTGGCTGCATGCCAAGAGTTAGTAAGAAAGGGAGAAGCTCCGAGAAAGCCCTGTGATGCTTTGCTCTCCAAGGGTTCGAGCAGTACCATTGGTTAGCTGACCCAGGCAACCAGTGTTGGCCATTGCACGCCCACTCTCCTTGGTTCCTTCCCAGGGGAAATTCCCACTGTAGCTGACATTTGTGGCTGGTGAGGGATGGGTAGGCACTGCAGACAATTTTTTTTGTCACATTGCTTTTGTTACAAAAGAAAATTTTCATCCAAATTCTAGTTTATAGCTCAATGTTATCTCATACCAGGAACCACATTTGGCAGTTATTCAACCTGCTTTGTGTTTGTTGCAAGAATAAAATATATTTCAAATTATTTTGCCTATGGCAGAGTGCATCCAATCAAGAAAAATCATGTATCTCATTTTTAAAAGCTTAAACATTTTTATTTATATGCACACATATGATGTGTGTGTGTGTGTGTGTTGTATGTGAATTCACTCGTGCATGTGGTGTCTGTGGAGGCCTGTATACTGCATCAGATCCCCCAGAGCTGGAGATATAGGCAGTTGTGAACCACTTGAGAAGAGCGTTTGAAACTGAGTCCTTTGGAGAGCTGCAAATGCTCTTAACTGCGGAGCTATCTCTCTAGCCCCAGGGCCGTGGAATAGGCCACAAAGTTCTTCTGAAGTTTGCTTTCTTTAATTTTATTTATTTGCATGTTAGAAATTGTAAAATGTCAAAGTATCATTTGTTATGTGCCGGTGGCCATATCAGAGGCGCAGCAGGTGGCAGCTGAAGTTCAGATGACAGCCCACCAGGAGGAAAATCACTAGTGGGTGAATCTCGGTTAGACAAGGCCCAGAGACCAGACTATAGAATGTCTTTTGCTTCTGCTGTGCCTTTATATGTTTGCTGCTGCCTTCCTTCTCTGGTATCTGGCATGGTGTGAATGGGTGTAGGGTGATTCCCCAGTGCCTGTAATGCGGTGTGTTTAGTTCATGGATACATCCCCTTGTACTGAGCATTTTTACCTGTGGATTATCATGAAGATGATTTCTTAAGCTGTACTGTCTAATCGATAATAATAATGTTAGTTTAAATAGAGTTTTGATGGTAAAAAATAAAACAAGGAAGTATCACACAGCTAGAACACGTGAGTTTCTATTGAGGGGCCATATAGACTGTGGCTTAGGTTCATGATTAAGAAAAATAATTGAGTCCCAGTAGCCCAACTATCTTAAATTCTATTAATCTTGATGCCAGGAGATGTGTTCAGTTTTCAGAATGTATCATAGTTGAAACAAAGCTTCGAAAATCACTTTAAGGTAGACTAAGATGTTTTGTCAAATAGCTTTGAGGTGAAAACCCCAAGAAAACAATCTAAAGTCTTAGAAAGGCACATAGCTATACGAGGAACTCATTAAGGTCAGGGAGCAAGAACAAAGCAGCCCAATTATCATTAGCAGGTGTGCCTTGCTAGGATTGTTTGGTTGATGACGAAAGGCGATGATTAATTCCTTACACCCATTTCTGCCCTCAGTCTCCTGCCGTAAGAAACTACTGATGAGTGGGTATGCATCCTAAGGATTTAAAAGTAGAGCTGACTGTTTCCTTATATATATTTATATATATTATATTATACATATATATATATTTATATATATAAATAAAAGTTTAGATTTGTGACTCTGAAGATTTCTTATAAGATTACCTTTTGAGACAAGTAATAAAGTGATTGGTCCTTTCTTTGTAACTGAAAAACACAGACTGGAAGTAAAAGACTACCTTGTTTGCTTACACTCTGTTAATCTGTAACAAGTTGCTCAGGTATGAATGTACATGGGTTTTGGGAGACAATTTATTTTTTGCCTGTTATATGTAAAACATTTAATCATGTGAGGGAAACTGTGCTGTTTGATCAGGGCTTGAACACTCACACAGCTCTCTTGGCATCTAAAGTTTCTGTGGAGAGTATGCACTGAGCTTAACAAAACCCTCTTATGACTTTTCATGTTTTTCTTGCTGATTTTATTTTTTTATTTTTATTTATTTTTTAACATCTTTTTTATGATTTATTTATCTTTATTTTTATGTGCATTGGTGTGAAGGTGTCAGATCCCCTGGAACTGGACTTTCAGACAGTTGTGATCTGCCATGTGGGTGCTGGGAATTGAACCCGGGTCCTTTGGAAGAGCAATCAGTGCTCTTAACCGCTGAGCCATTTCTCCAGCCCCTCTTGCTGATTTTAGAATCCTCTCTTTGTTATGTACTTAAAAATGCATGCATGTATGTTTGTATGTGAATGCACATGTGTGTGTGCGCTAGATGACCTCAGTGTCATCCTTAGGAATGCTGTCCACTTCTTTGAAGATAGACTCTTTCAATGGTGGTGAGTTTTCGGTTAAACTAGACTGGTTGGCCATTGACCTCCTGGAATTCTGTCGCCACCTGCCTCCATCTTGTGCTGGGTTTATAATAGGTGAGTGTTACCATGTCTGGCTTCATGTGGTGCTGGAGTCAAGTTTGGATTGTCATGTTTGTGCAGCAGCCACTTCTGAGCCAGCCACCTCTTCAGCTTGGCTTTGTGCTTCTGACAGTCTGTCCAGAATTTATTTGTAGAGTGTGTCTCTCAGTCAAATCGAGTAGGGACCTTTTGAGCTTCCTGAATCTATATATGTCTACCTGTTGTAAGTTTCAGAAATGTTTGGCAGTATTTTGGTGAGTAGATTCTCTATGCTTTTCCCTGTATTCTTCTGGAATACTCATAATGCAAAGGTTTGCTCAACTTAATGGTGTCAGATACATCTCAAAGGCCCCTTTCATTCTTTGTAATTTGTATTGCTTTTTTCTTAAAGACATGTCTGGATTATTTCAAAATATCTGTCTTTAATCTCAGAAGCATTTTGTTCTGCTTGATGAATTCTGCGACTGAGGATCTCAACTATATTTTAATTATACTTATTGAGTCCTTAGCTCTAAGATTTCTAATTGATTCTATTTTGTATTTATTTGAATTAAAAATTAATATTGAATTCATATTGTGTATTGCATATTGTTTTGAAGTACATATACATTGTGGAGTCCTTTAATAGGTTCCTTAACAAACATTACCTCATACAGTCACTCATTTTCACTTATTTTTGTAACTGGTGTATGAAGTGTAGATTTCATTGTGGTATTTTATTTCCTGACTGGTTCTTTCTTAGGCTAACTCTTTGCTGAATGTCATATTCACATGACACATTACTTTTGTAGTTTGTTGAATTGTCTATATTTTGAGTTCATTTTTAGGCAAGTCTTTCGTGTCTGTTGCTAGGGAGTCATTGTGTTCCTTTGAGATACCCTGTGTGTCATTTTGCTGTGTCATGTTTTTGTGACCCTACATTAACATTTGTGCATATGACCAGTTGCTTCTATCATTTGTACAGGGTAACTTTTGTGGCAAGACTATCTCCTGATGATGTTTCCTGGGGTGTTGATTGGAGAGTCTGCATTGGCTTTGGTTTGAGTTGGACACTTTTGTATAGGGTCTATGTAACTTCTTCAGCTCTTACCAATATTGGTGATATCTGCATGTGTCTCAGTGTCCAAGCTTGCAGGTTTTGGGATTATTATCAGCAGCTGGAATATCCCACTCTTTGTTGGTATGGGTTTATTGCCTACATTGAATGCTGTAGGTTTGAAGAGACTATTAGTTTCTTCAGGATGTGGGGATGTTGTTTTCTTAGAGGGCCCATGGGTGTTGCTTCATGCCTGGTACCAATTCAAGGTATTGTCAGTATCTGAAGCCTTCACTATGATTAGCAGAAGAAGCTTAGTGAATAGCAAGTCAACATAGTCTTTTTGGAATGACTCAAGTGGATGAAATTTAGTAGAATTCATCTTACTTTGCTTTTATACATAGTAATAATGCTCTCATACACTGTAAATATTTGCCACTCATATTGGTTTATTAAATTTAATAAATATTGACTGATTGGTCAGCAGTCATGCAGGAAGTATAAGCGGGACAACCAGACTATGAGAATTCTGGGAAGAGGAAAGACAGAGACGCCAGACAGAGGAAGCAAGATGAGAATGCCTTACTGATTACTGTAAAAAGGTACCAAGCCACATGGCTAGAAACAGACCAGAATTATGGGTGAATTTAAGTGAATAAAAGCTAGTTAATATTAAGCTGAGCAATAGGCCAAACAGTTTGTAATTAATATAAGCCTCTGTGTGTCTATTTGGGACTGAATAGCTGTAGGCCTGGGTGGGACAGAAACATCCATGTACATTAGTGCTCTTTGTTTTGTGTGGGTGTTTTGCCTGCATTTATACCTATGCATCATATTCTTGCCTGGTGCTCACAGAGGCTAGAAGAATACATCCTATCCCCTGGGATTGGAGATACAAATGATTCTGGGAATCGAACCTGGGTCTTGGTGCTCTTAACTCCTGAGTCATCAGTCTCTTGAAGCACCTGTCTGAGATATTTCTAGTTGCAAAAATTTAGGATACTTTTAGTGTTTTCTTTAGGAAACTTTAAAACTTAAAGCAATTTTCTATTTCAGAAAGTAGTTAAGAATTTTTTTTATTAACCATGTAGCTTAGTATGTTTTGTTGCCATAATCCCCAGGGAACTGGTTAACTTGAAGTAGAACTTTGTAAAGTTGAAACTAACTCTGCCTTGGTTATTTTCTGCACTTGTTTTTGTAATAAGAAAAAAAATCAAGGTTTGATTAGGAGAGATAAATGTTCAAGTTTTCGTTTAGAAGCACCCGTATGTCGAATATATTTTTATTTTAGAGGCTAAAAGGCATGCTTCTAAGAAATGGCTGCTCTGTTGCTCTGAGGAAACTCTGCTATGATAACACTCACTCTTCTGGATTTTACTGTGCCAGCTCTCTCTCTCTCTCTCTCTCTTTCTCTCTGCACATGCATGTACATGTATGTGCACATGTATGTAGGTCTGTATGCAGTGGTAAATCTTCTCTTACCTCCCTAGCAGCAATCTAATGGATATGTGTAGTTGGTCTGTTAATATTGCCCATGTGAATATTTGCCTTAAGATTTAGGCCTGCTCCTCTGGAAACTGCTATAACTATTCTAGAAATGATAATATTATGATATTTAACATGCCATTTCCTTTCAGCATGTTTTTAATTTTACTTTTTATGTACTAGAAAAATGACTTACAACTTGTGTAATTTTAGTAAATAGAACAAGACAGCTGAGATGTGGAGCTTCTCAAATCAACGAGAAGGTCAAAATGGATGTCATTGCTGTACAGTGCTTACTTAGTTTGAAAGACCTGGTTTAAATGTTTTATAGTCATCTCAAACATTTAAGTGTTTTTAAATGTCATTAAAATAGCAACTAATTAATATATTCACACAATTTATAAAAGTAAACCAAATGCCACAAATTCTTCTGTTGCCTTTGTATTTATTTATAGCAGCGTGTGCTGCTTAATGTGTGCTTGCATTTGAGAAGCATTTCAGTAAATGTTTGCTATTCACACATTGTGGACAGCTACAATCTTGCACCACTATTCGGTAGGCAAAACCATCAAAGTAATTAGTTTAAATCTACTTATCTATTTATCAAGCCATTCAAGCCGTTTTTGAAAATTATGGGTAAGGTTGCTCGTGGATTATATGTTAGGGCTGAGTTCTGCAGAAACAAAACCAAGACAGGCTCCTAGAACACTGGAGGTATTAGAGGATGCGCTAAGGTATTGATTGTGAGGAAGAGGGGAGAATGCCTAGGCAGGAGGGCATCTTGGTGGAGGTGACTCTGATGTCACCAGCATTGGCCCCTTTAGAGGGAATTTACCTGGCTAACCTTGTTGACCTATGTCTATGGTCAGCTGCTATTAGCGATTGACCTTGGAAACGGCATGGGAGGGGAGTCTCAGAATGTGGTGTTTCTGCTTTGGCCCAGGAAATTTTCCCACAGAAGAGGAGGGGTCTCTAGACGTCACCAGCCAAGACTCACAGCATCTTGGGGATGGAGATCCCCCTAAAAAACAGCCACTATGGTATAGATGGGTAGTAATTTAAAAGGACAGACACTTACTGGATAAGGGTTCTGTCCCTTTCTCCTTTGGAGAAAATCCACGCACATACAAATCAGATAAGGATGGAAATTCAGCTGTGCTCAAGGCCCTTTGATTTTAGAAATAATTTAAAACATTAATAAGGATGTGGACTTTAAGTTCTGGTCTTCTATCTCTTGTGGGATGGTACTGAAGAGTTTCTCCTGCTAACCACTGTTAAAATGCATGCACATTACCGTAAGTGAAAATGGTCCTTGAGAGGGGACCAGAGGCATTGTCCTTGACAACTCTAGGGCACTTTAAATGCCAAGTGCACTCAGGGAAGCTTTTCTTCTGGGTTAATTTTCCTACTTGAGATGTTTTATTTGCAGAAGCTTTTGGCTGTCTGCACATGCAAAACCAATCCAGTTGGAACCAAAACACTCAGTGTATTCATGAATGAATACATTTGATACCTTTCCTGCATTAGATCATTATGACACACTGAACAGTTTCCTTTGGATGGACCATCTCCCACCCTCTCTTTTCTTCCCTGGATGTAGTATAGAGAATTTTCTCTTTTGAAATTGTTTTTCTCTTGCTCCTTATCAGTGGACTGAAGAAACTAGATGACCTTGTGTGAGGATGGTGGAATTCCCATTAGTTACTCTCACTTAAAGGTGTCTTATTTTCTTACAATGTCAAATGTTTCTCAGAGGCAGAAAGATACCTGGAAAAAATTGAATTGCATAATTTAAGTTGTAAGATCATTGATAACAGTAGAAATAAACAATGGTAATCTGTCTCGGATCAAAGAAATATTCATTACTATTAATAGTTCCTCTGATTGCATCTGTATTTGGTTATTCTAATTTACTTAGCGGGAGTAATAATAACATGCAAATAAAATCAGAATATAAATAGGCATTAATTCAGTTTAGAGTTCAAACTGACAGTGCAACTTTTTCACTTTGCACCAGACTTTGTCAATACTTCATGTAGATCATAAATCATCCCAGCACCTAAAAGGAGTGGGAAGTTGGGCGGTTGCTGGGGAGATGGCTCAGTGTTTAAAAGCACTTCTGGAGGACCCGGGTTCAGTTCCCAACACCCACATGGCATCTTGCAATTGTCTGTAACTCCAGTTCTGGGGGATCTGATACCTTCCTACCAGTGTACATAAAATAATGTTAAATAAATTATATATGTAAAAAGTGGTGGGAAGGGACTAGGCATGTTGGAATGGAGTGGACTCATGACTAGGGCATGTGCAGGATCTTGTTTACAAGTGATTTCTTGGTAAAGGTCCTTCCACCAAGCCACATGATTTTGATTTCAACCCCTGAAAGCCAAATGATAGGAGAGAACTGATAATGGAAGTCATAAAATAATCCCACACCAGTTCAGAATTATGAATAATAAAGGGATATTTATTTAAGGGAAACTTACAGATCACTGTCCTAGATAACCGTCCTCTGTGCAAACAGGAACAGAGTCTAGCAGCTGGAAGTAGGAGCCAGAAGCGAGAGAGCAAGCACACACTTTACAGCTGCATTTACAGTATAAGCGACCATGCCCAAGTGGGCTGGTGTCTTAAATGCTATTGGCTGAAGGAGCGGAATGTGCTCCCACAGCAGAGAACTGACTCCGGTTAGAGGTTCTACAACTTCCTGGGCGCCCATGTACACACATAACACAATGCATGTAATGAAATCTCAACAAACACCAAGTTATTTAGTCACCAGAAATGCAGCACCATTGTTTCTTCCCACCACCAGTCTGTGGTGTTATCCACAAAGTAGGAGGTAAAGAGAATAAAGTAAAAGATTATTTGACTTGCCTCGGAGCACAGACCTCAAATAAATGCCAATCTGTCTTTATTTTCCTTTATGTAAAATGTTCATCTATTTACATTTGTGCTTTTCTCCAGTGTAGAAATGGGGACTTTGATGAATAAGAAAAATGTCTTTTTAGTCTTTATCCCTAATAACTATTTTCCAGTGTTTATCTACTTTGTTCACTGGTGACGGTTTTTAAAATATTGCTAAAGGCAGAAAAGATCGCTTTGAAAAATAAATAAATTAAAATAAAGAAATAGAATATTGCTAAAGGCAAACTAGAACAAATATTAAGAGAATATTGTGTCTCACCAACATCTTCAAGTTGTGCTTGGAACACTGGCAAGATAGAACCAATGACTGAATAAATCCACTGTAGGTGGGCTTAGTACTTCTCTGGAAAGTGATCAGTGGTTAGCACTAAGGAAAAATGCCTCAGTTGGGCATGTTGGTGCATTCCCATGGTCCTTCCCTCCTGGGCTTAGGTGGGTAGGGGTGAGGTGAAACTGGGGTTCTCTTGAGACCAGCCTGAACAACATAGTAAGATACTATCTTCAAAGAAAGCCTCTTCCTCTGTGATTATATTAGAAGTCCCTTAAACTCCATGATTGCTCATGTCTGTGTTGTGACGTTTTTATTGCTTCCAGAAACTTCCAGCTAAGTGAAGAAGAGCAGTGGATTTACCAGGCTGTCTTAGATCAGTACCCTGGAGATCTCCTTGGCAGAAGGACTCTGTATTTGAACATGTTACAAAGATACTTTCCTCACAAATCTAGGCATCTTTTGGTGAGTGCATCCTGATGATGAATATGTATATCCTACATGCCTGTGAATTGCAATGTTTAGTGGTCCCTAGTTAGTAAGACAAATTTATGTTTTGGTGGTTTGAAAGAAAATAACCTCCAAAGGGAGTGGCACTATTAGGAGGTGTGGCCTTGTTGGAGGAAGTGTGTCATTGAGGGGCAGGCTTTGAGGTCTCTTTATCTCAAGCTTCCTTCAGTGTGACAGTCAACTTCATGTTCCCTGCACGACATGGCATCCTCAGCTCCAGCACTGTGTCTGCCTGCACACACACTGCCATGCTCCCCTTCCCGATCATAATGGATTGAACCTCTGGAACTGTAAGTGAGCCACCCTCATGAAATGCTTTCTTTATGCGTTGCCATGGTCATGGTGTCTCTTCACAGCAGAGAAAACCCTAACTGAGACGCTAGGGCTCTGAGAAGTTTTTATTCCCCCACTATAGAAGACACTGTTACAGGTTGCAAGCCTCTGTGGGTCCTGTTTTAAGTCCATAAAGTCTGGAGGAAGGCCAGGGCCAGTACTGTGGCCTCACTTGCTCGATGACCTTCCCCACGGTTTCCCAGCTGAAGAGCAGCAGCTTCACCCCCTGGAGTTCACCCCATCCCTTACCTGCTCACTATGGAGATTCTGCCTTATTTGGCTCTTGCCTGAAACTGGAATGCTTGCCTTCTTCCCACAGAGCCTGGCCCACTTCCATCCTAGGCCTGGGAGAACCAGCATTTACCCTGGGAAATGTTACTGGCTTCTATTACCACAGCTCTGCCTGCTTCCCACATGGTCCCAACCACAAATGCCACCTCAGGAACCAAAGACACAACTGAAAGTTACCTGAGAAGAAACTGGGAAATTAGTATTTCGTTCTGTAGTGGGCATGACTAGGATTATCAAGAATCTAAAAATTGCCATGTCCCCAAATCAATTCAATATAACTTCCCTGATAGCACACAAATGAGCTGGGCTGTGAAATGTTACATGGGTCCCTTTTAATACTGTTTCAAATGAAGAAGCCAATCGTATGCACTCATGTGAGTTTGGAAATGTCTTCCTGTGAGAAAGTCCTTTAGTGCATGAGATAATGGACGAAGCGCCATCACTATCATTAATGTCTGCTGAGGAAACAGAAGAGCACACTGCTGGTGTGGCGGTCATCTCCCTTCCTTCTTACCCTTCTCCATCCCACTCGCCAACCCTGTGTAGTAAAAATCTGTTTTTTATTTAATTTTTAGAGATTAAAAAACATTTTTTTGTTTATTTTATTTTATGCATTCTTAGTGCCTTTCACATTGTGCCCCTAGATCCCATTCATCTCCCCATCCCTTTGTATCTGCCCCCTGCCCTTGCAACTCCCTCCCACACACAATAAAATAAAATTAAATTTAAGAGAAAAAACCCTCATTGTGGAAGCTGCAGTGTGACAGAGAGGCACGCAGTAGACCCTTTAGTCCACAGATCTTTACTTGCAAGTGCTCATTGCAGAGTCATCGGCCTGGTTCGAGGCCTCTGGTTTCTGCTACACCATCATCAATACTGGGCCCTCACTGGGTCTCCTCTTGGATAGCCTGTTGTTCTTTGTTGTGGAGATCCTTCAGCTTTGGATCTGCAGGACTGACCCCTTCAGGTGCTCCCACAGATCATAGATGGGGTAGATTTTGGATGGGTCAACTCATAGCCCTGGTTCTGGTCTAGGTGGTAGCTGAGTTTGCCAGCTCATCAACTTTCCTATATCCTCACCACCCCGGGTTAGCTCTGCAGGGCTGCCATGGCTTGTTCACCCTTTGCAGCGAGGAGCAAGGAGGGTGTACTGCTTGCACAGTCTCAGGGTCAGCTCACTGGCACCTACAACCAACCAGGGTCAGTTCTGCTTCGCTGCCAGCCGAGGTGCAGGAGTCACTCTTCTGATTGCTGCAGCTGGTGAGGGGCAGGGACAGCTCCTGCTCTCATGACCCAGGAGCCAGCTTTCCCAACTGCCACAGGTGGTGATGGGTAAGGGGGGCATTTTCCCCTGGCCCCACACTCTTGTACGGCAGAAGAGGGGCAGGGACAGCGCTCCCACGCTCACGGTCTTGGGGCTGGCTCCCCTTGTCTTCTGCCAACAGGGTCAGCTCTACTGTGCTTCCCAGGAGGGGTGGAGTACTTGCTCTCCGGGTGCTGTAGCTGTTGAGGGTGCAGGGTCAGCTGTCCCACTTGTCTCAGGTGCAAGGGTGGGGGGATGTGACATCTTTCCCTTACTCATGCCACCACGAGGCAGACAGTGGGGTGGAACCAGCCCTCCCACTCTCATGCCCTCAGAGCCAGCTCGCCTATGTCCCCTCAAACAGGGTTATCTCTATTGTGCTGCCCAGGTAATGTATAGGACCTGCTGTCCTGAGTATTGTAGCCCGTGAGGGGCAGGACCAACTCTGCGCAGCCCTATCCTCTTGACTTTCAATATCATCAGGAGCCAAGGACGTCAACACAGATGGGGGCTGCAGCAGGGGCCACACACCCGGACATGGGCCTTGGCAGCAGCTTAGGCCTGGGCATCTCCACGGCCTCGAGTGGCAAGCAGGCCATCCAACCCTAGTCTGTTCCTCACCTTCACCTCTTCAGATCTGCCTCTCTCCACAGGAAATGAACCATATTTTTTTTTCTCTCTCTCTCTCCCACACACATCCCATCATACATTTGCTCACCACAATAGTGCTGGACTATGGCGGGGCCGGGGCATTTTCTCCTGACCACCCTGGGCAGACCACCCCAAGCCAGGCTTGTGGGCCTCCTTCCCTTGATGGTGCTGGGTCAGGTCCCCATGTAGTAAATATTTAATTTTGGTCTTTAAGTAACTCATTATAAATCATTAAAAAGTTTTTAATCAAATTAGAGGTTTCTTTTTATTCCCTATGAGTTCTGTTTGGCTCTGCAGCTAGCCATCAAGTGTAACTCTAGATTTTTATATTTTATTATTACTATTTATGTGATAAAGATTTTTACATTTACTTTCTACGTTGGATTGATCACCATATATTTCTGCACGGTGTGTGCTTCCTTTCCTTGATGCTTGACAGGTGTTGAGTGTATTTTTAGCTTTATAGAACGAAGCTAAGAAGTGTACAGACTGTGTGCTGTATCTGGTTAAAGTAAGACCATGGCCTGCTCCTTCATGATCCTAATTAATTCTGCCTGAAGCATTGCTTTATGTGGGGGCATATCTTATCTTGCTCTTCTTCTTAAACCCTCGCCACATAGGGATCAAATATCTGATCCGATTCAGAGGTGTGGGACATACTAGGAAAGTGAAAGGTCCCTTCCAGCAGCGACTCTCATTTTCTGAATCACCTGCAGCGATTTCAGACGCGCCAGACTCCCCCTGTCTCTGCGCTTCCCCCAGCACTCTGTGCCTCCCAGGGAAGAAGTGCCCGCGGCCCCCATGAGAAGCCGTGTCCCTCATGGGGGTGGGGGAGGCTGGAAGGTGTCATCACCAGAACTACTCTTAAGCATCCTCACAGCTGATCACTTTAGTGACGAAAGGCAAAACTGTGACTTTCTAAGATTATCGTGGCACTAAAAAGTGTTTTATCAAAGTATGCTGTTTAACGGAAACATAATGTAATCATTTAAAATACCAAAAATTGATTTAAAGTGGAATATTTAAAATTGCACACGGGAGACAGATTGCTCTCCGTTGAAACATCGCCATTTAGAATTAAGAGTCAGTGGTATCATTAGTTGCCAGTTAGGCACAGTCTCGGAAGACTGGAGCTCGTGTCTTGTTCCTGGTCATGGTGAGGATGTTTGTCCCTACTTGTTCAAAATCCTTGATTATAATGACGTTTATCCATTTCCTAACGGTGACATAAAATCCAGGCTAAGTCACCACCGTCTGTTACCTTTGTAGGTAGAACACGAGAAATACTGTGACCAGTATCACTTTGCTGGAGAGCAGAGAAGAATCCTGATAGACAATTGGACCAAAAGCAGGAAAGACTTCATACAGAAAGCTATGCTGACCCTCCTCGAGGCCTGTGCAGCCCATGAAATGGAGAGCATGCTGGCCAAGGACAGGAAACGACAGCAGGAGCTGTGTGCTGATCTGAGGGCCAAGGTAGGGCGTTGCAATGGGTGCTTTGATGCCAGGGTGGACACTAAGAATCTACTAATGCCAGGTGGTGGTGGTGCACGTCGTTAATCCCAGCAGTCAGGAGGCAGAGGCAGGCAGAGTTCAAGGCCAGCCTGGTCTACAGAGTGAGTTTGAGGACAGCCAGAGCTACACAGAGAAACCTTGTCTCCAAAACCAAAACCAATACAACAAACAAAAACAAGTCTACATCTGTTCAAATTCTACTTGAAGCTCACCCTCTGGAAATCCCATCTTGATGAAAACTGTTGGTTTGAACTGTAAGGTATTGCAATTCATTCAGGTAAAAAATGGCCAGCATTCAGCACTTCTATAAAGCTCAACCTAAAGTTACTGTAACAGGATGTCAATATTGGAATGTTGATGGTGACATCTAAAACCGGCCACAGATGCTGCCAGGTGTGGCTAGATGGACCTGCCCGACACTGAGCCAGACCCCATTCACACAGAAGAGCTGAAATGGCCAAGAAGATTCACATGGAACATGTAGTGGCCGTGTGTAGGCCTCAGCAAGGTGTGAGGGTGTAGCTGGGGCTTTGTTTCTCCTCTGACCCAGTGAGGGGGCTTCAGTATGCTCGGTGAGCTTGTGGTGGGAGGAATGGAGTGTGGGTGTCTGCTATACGCAGGCAGACGCAGAGGGGTTGTCTCCGTGTGAGAACTGAAGGTGCAGGTTGCCGCTCTGCTGGAGCAAGTGCACGATCCTCTGCAGTCACAGGGGCCACTGAACAAGTTGTGTTCACATGCAACAAGATAGTCATCTTGGCTTACTGCTAAGTAATATAGGAGGACACAGCAAGAAATTTTATTCTCTTAATAGAAAAGCCTGGCAAGTATTATGGTATAGTTCTAATATATCTAAAAACAAATGCCTGTTTGAAAAAAAATGAGAGGAAGCATGCTGGCTTGACATGTTTTAAAAAGTAGGGAGATTTCCTTTTCATGAGTTTGGAACCTAAGAAAGTAGAAGTTGCCTCTTCTAGGCTGATCTTCCTTAGGCTACAGAGCTGGCATGTGTTTCTTGCTGTTGGAGATGGATAGGGAACACAGGGTCAGGGGCTGGGCAAGTCCTCGCACTGCTAGACTGCCTTCTGTCCACACTGTGAGCATTGCCATTCGCCCTTGATCTGTGTCATGAGCCATGCTGTGCTGCTCTGGGGTAACTATGTGCAGCCAGGCTCTTAAGTGAGCGATGGAGTGAAGTTCACTTATTCTACTCCATGGAAACGTTGAGTACGATATAGCGCATATAAAACAAATTTCTCTGCCTCAGAGGCTTGCTCATGGCTTACCCCTCTCTTCTGGCTTCATCTCTATGGATGTGTTTTCTCTACTCCAGGGTTTGATGCACAGCAAACCATAGAGGATACAGCCTTTATGCTTCTAATGCTCATCACATTTTGTTTGAACCTTGTTTCACATTGGAGTAATTTGTTCTTTTTAGTGTTGTGCAGTGTTTCATTTTATACACATACAATTTATTTATATGGTTTTCTGATTTTGCTATTCTGAACGTAATTAGACGTGACTTCCTGAGCAGACATGCTTATTTCTGTTGCGTCTGTGGAAGCAGAGTAGGTAGATCACAAGGTTTTCGTGGCGGTAGCTTGAGCGAACAAGGCTTAAATAGTTTCCCAAAGAGGCTGTACAGCTTTTCAGCCGACATCCTTTGCGTCTCATTTTCACTAGCCTTGCCTCAGCCAGAGCTCAGGCTGGTCGCTGAGGGCCTACAGCTTCCATATGCATTTAAAGTAAAGACCGAGAACCTTGATTCTCACCGTCCAGCCGCTGGACCTTCCACTCAAGTCTTACCTGCTCCTCTTAGGTCCCCTGAATTTCTATTCCTCATTGTGTGTTCTTTACATATCCTCCATACGTGTTCTGTTCCTTTTTTATTTTCTCCCAGTCCACTGCTTGTCTCTTTACTCTTTTGGCAGTGTCCCAGGATGAGCAAAACTGCGAACAGTGTTTTGTCTCAGCGCTCGTTCCTTTTTATCCCCATTGCTGGTGTCTCTGTCCAGTTGGGTTAGTCCCTTTGTGATGGCTGTGACTTTGTCTATTGTGTGATAGGGAGCTTCAGACTTTCCCATGACTCTCTGGCCTCTCACTCTGCCCCTTCCCCTGCTAGGTTGTCACTGGACACTGGGCACTAGTGCCTCCAGGGAAGAGGTGCTCTCCCTTCTTCATCCAGTGTCCCGGGCCTTGATGCTCAGCCTCCCCAGTGACCCCGAGGACACCCCTCCCCCCACAAACTGCCTGGTGCTTTTCAGTGGTTCTCTTGACAGAGATACTTTCCTGCCATGCTCAGAAGAGGATCTTTTCCTTCTCTTTCCAGCTCCAAGGGGTCTGCTTGCCTGCTCTGTGTGCTTGCTGCCCTTGCCCATGTATCTGTAATATGCCCCTCCTATTTTCAGTTCCTCCCTTGTATACCTGAACCGCCATTAGAGACTCCCATTCCTTGGAGACCCTGACCCCAATTTTTTTTACGGAGCACTCTGAGATCAGCGCAGCAGAGTCAGAGTGTGGGCACAAATTCCCCGGTGTCTGTCGCTTCTGCCGGTGCTAGCCTTTCAATGTTCTGCTAAACCATCAAAATGTGAAAATCATTAAAATTTATCAGTTCATTACAGAGGCCTAGCTGCTGTCTTCCTGCACCTATGCCCAGTGACCTCATCTGCAGGTGCTGTGCTGTAGGTGAGACACCTCGCGTATCACCTGTGTCCTTAGAGGCCTCTTGTCCTAACTCAATTATGGCCCTGTGGTCTCTCTGCTGATGGGTTTGTGAAAAATTCTGACGAAGGTGAATCAGCTTTTGAATTTTTTTTGCTGTGCAAGTAGGAGTGACATTCTTTTCAACTTTTTATTCCCAAATGGAAGCTGGAAGATCTTAATGAAATCCTGCTCAATGTTTTAGGTGCCCTAGTTAGAGTGTTGGCCAGTTGTAAGAGGTCATTCATTATCAAGGGTATTCTGCCCAGGCAGGATTTTTGTGCCTACCTGGATCCCCAACAAAGGTGTATGTAACCCCCAAACTAAGGTAGAATGACAAGAAGTGGCAACCTGATAGGTTAGTCAGATGAAAATGTGCAGGACCCAGTAGGGACACTTTTTAGGGATGGTCCAGCTAGCAATCAAGGCGATGGCCTTGCTAGGGCAGCAAGAGTTAGCATTAGCCACCAGCTGGGTTTAGTTATACCCTGTCAGTGACATCAGAGGACAGCGCTTGGCTCCCCTTATCAGGCCTTCCTTCTTCCTGTGCTTTTCTGTGGCACCTGGAGGGCAAAGGTTCCATGAAACAAAAAGAGAAGTCATTTTAGGATCACAGAGGAAAGGACCCTGATATACTGGACCTGGATTCTGATGTCTGAGAGTGTGTTTTCTGATTTATAGCCCCTATTCTGCTAAATTTGGATCTGGGAGCTCTATATGTAACAAACCGGGGTCTATAAGTCATAAAGTGCTGCTTTGATTATTTCCCATAAATCACACTGTCTGGCGTGTTCTCAGCATGAGGTCCCCCTGATCTCCATAGAGTCTTTCTGACAGTCTGCTCAATCCCAAGCATCAGCTGACATGTGAGGTGGTGCTGCAGTGCCTGGCTGACTGGGAGACATGTGACCACAAAAGGCTACCAGGGTTTAAATGTGTCACCCAAGGTTTGTGTGCTGGGAGGTGGGCATGGTGGAAAGTAGTTAGGTCACGGGAACACTACCTGGGCAGGCAGTTAGGTCATGGGAACACTACCTGGGCAGGCAGTTAGGTCACGGGAACACTACCTGGGTAGGTAGTGACTAGTGCTCTTCCCAGTTTCCATTCACTCTTGTGAGAATGTGCTATTTTAAAGCAAGGTATGCACCCTCTTGCATGCAGTCAGCTCTTTCTGCTTCTCCATCATGATGTGAAGCCACTGGATATCCTTAGGATACCAGCACCATGCTATGTGGACCCTCTAGCCATCAGCATTGCAAGACAAACAAAATTCTTTAGGAGTTATTTAACTTCAGATGTTCTGTTATAGCAACAGAAAACAGACAAGGGTGAATGCATGTACCCTCCAGCGGGTAAGTGGAATCAAAAAGGGGAGACATATGAACCCAAAGTTGTGGTGAAGTAGATTTTATTGTCCTGCAGATAGAGTGTTGCCGTCAGAATTTGCATTCCTAATGGGGGGCTAGGACTCAGTAAATTGCTGGGATGAAGATATAAAAAGAGATAAATCTGTACATTGTGCAGTAATTTGCAGTGTTCAATTATGCTTACAATTTTTGACATGGAAGAAACCATGAGATTTATTTCTTCAGCATCAGTTTATAGCTGAAAGCGGAGTCCTGAGAGATGAAGGGACTGCCTACGGTTCATACTCGCTCATTCAGCTTGAAATTCAACACTATCTATCTCGGCCCCACACAGGTTTGCATACAAAGAACACCACAGAATAATGGAAGGTATTTATTATCCCGTTGGCCCCAGGTGTGCTATGTATTAGACCCACAGAATGTGGGAAAAATATTACTTCATTGTATCATAAATTTGACCTTTCAAAAACTAATACACTAGCTATAATAAACATTAATTAAACATTTAACCATAATTTTGTTCTCAGGATTAGAATTTAAAGGTCTTTGGGGGAGTGAGTTAGATGATTTACGTCTTAAGAAAAGCACTAAAGAAATTTTGAAATGCTGAATGCCTGTTCTTTGTCTTTTTAGTGGTCTGTCAGTAATGGCTGCTATCGCAAAGTAGAGCTGGTTTGGCCTCTCACTCTCAGGATGAGACAGGGAGAAATGTGTGCTCATGCCTCCTACTCCCACAAACCCTGCAGTGCTTGCCCTGTGTCCAGCTCAGACCATCCTGTTATTCTGTTAGTTTTGCAGGCAATTCTTCCATGCAGTCTTCACAGTACAACCAAAGAGGCTTCCCCTAAGATGTCCAGATCTAGCCAGTGATTTTCTTTGCTTCCATGCTGAGTGACCGTGTACAGCTGTGGAGAAGACAACAACCTCTAGATTCTCATGCCCCCTGAGAAGCTTGCCCTCTTTCTGCCCATTCCTTTTGTGACTATTATAATGCCCACCTGCACTCGCCTAACACTGTGCACCCGATGCCCAGACTCAGCGACAGACAACCACCTGGTTACCAAGAAAATTATTTCATTGGAAAATGAAACCACCCCTCTTCATTCCCTCACACCACATGTTTTTCTGCCCTTGGTGGTGCCAGCCTTCCTGGCCAGGCTTCCTGTGACTGTCCCCAACAATGCCACCTGCACGTTCAGGTTCAGTCTTCCTGAACACTTGCTACTTTACCCGACATTGGAGCCTGCAGACTTTCTAATTACATTTTCATGTTCCTAGATCTTTTTAGTGTTTTCCTCAACTTATAGCCTCTTTTCTCTGCAAGGAAACCTCTGGTCTCAAAGACATTCTCTGCACCTAGGGAGTCCACAGGTTCTCAAGAAGTCATTTAGGTATCCATTAGGGGTAAACACTCACTGATACAGAACGGTTTAGACTCCGCTGCTGATCCCACTGCCTTCATCTAGCCATTCTCTCCAGGGCTGAAGAGCAAGCCACCTACTCCGTTCCCACTACCCAAGAGAGCATGCACGTGGGCCAGAGAGGGTGAGACCCTCTCCCTAAGCTTATAAATTGTCGCATCCACAGACAAAACCACGTCCTAGGATTTGTAATTCCCAAAAGTTATTGGTTAAAGGAATCAAAATCCCACAACAAAAACCAACCTTCCTATAGCATTCTTCCTGTTTCTTAGACCTCTGTAGTTTTCTGTGCAAGGTTATAGGTTGACCACATGTGACCTAACCCATTAGAGGTTTTCATCCCCATGCTGGCTCCTCTCCATGTGCTCTGTCAATCACCCACCTTTCTCCATCTTTTCTCTCTTTACTTTTATTAAGGAACTCCCATTGCCACGTCCTAGGTCTCCTTGCTCACACAGTTCTAGGACCCTGGTATCCTCTGAGCTTCTTCCTTGGCTCATTGTTTTGTTTCGTTGGCCACTCTTCTCTCAGATATTTTCCAAGCCCTGAATAACTGTCTCCTGCCTTTGCCTAGTGACACACTGATTAATTTTAGATATCTCTAGATGCCTCAAACATCAAAAATGGAAATCTTGAGTTTGCTGTGATAAATGGTACCTCCCCCCGAAACATGGCTTCTTCTCCCTCACCATTACATTCATTTGACAATATCGGATATTCGTCTGATTTAACCCTGTACCCTTGCCCTTCCATCCTTGGGCTCCTGGCTCAGTTCCTAAACTACGTACTCTAACACTTCATTTTACTTTCTACCCCTTTCAAGTCTTTCCCTTACATAGGAGGCAGAATTCTGTGTCTCAAATTCAGTTCAGAGCCTGGAGTGATAACATGGACCGGTACCTTCCAGCAGTTTGAGGTAGTGGCAGGAGGACTGGGAGGGCTGGCTCACCCTGGCCCTGGGCTGCACGGCAAGACCTGTTTCTCAACAGGGACAACGACAACAACCACAACATCATCATCATCAACAACAACATCATCATCAACAACAACAACAACATCATCAACAAAGAAAGCATAGGAGTAGAAGTAGGGCAAGAGGAGGAGGAAAGTAAAAGGTTTTTTTTTTCTTACGAAAAGTGTGCTGTTGTTTGTTTTTAACCTTTGCTAGTTCCTCCATGGCATGCCATGGCTCACAATAATGGGCGAACTTCTTGGTGGGTTTCCAGGCCTTCAGTCAATCGGATGAGACTCACTTCCTTCGCTTCCTGTCTCGTCACCCTCCACTCTGCACTTTGCACGTGAGAAAGACCAAGTCACTGGACTTCACTCTCTTGCCTCTTGCTCCTGCACTCCATACTGTTTTCTCTCCCAGCCCTGCACTTTTGCCTGCTGCTGTTGGCTTTGCTGGCATGTTTTTCCAGTCTCCCTTTGCCTGGACTTCGAGACTTAGCTCAACTGTTCACTGCAGGAAGACTTCAATTGAGTCTATAGTTAGACTTAATACATCCTTTGTTCTCTCTGGCCCCTGGTACCTAACTCTGGCTTTCAGTAGTTGTGATGACAGCACACTGAGAAATCCATGTTAGCATCACACTGGCAAGCGACGTCCCATATTCTTCCTCTTGGTACTGTAAGAGCCTCCTCTCTCTCCCAATCCGTTTTCCAGTTTTTGGCCTGTGAGAGATCTTCAGTAAATTCTGTTGAAGGGAAGTATATAAGCTGCAGTCATTTTTCTCCCTTCTCAATACCTCCTGGCATAGTGATGTTTCTATTACCTTCTTTCTGCTTTATTTATGAGGAAGCTTGCTGTAGAGGCGAGTATATCACGCACAAAGTCATTAGGAAGCAAAGTATAGGACTTAATTATCAACACTGTATATGCTAAGATGTTAGATGTAGTTTCAAAAATAAAACGTGGCTGCCTATAAAGCTGGAGTATATGTCAGGCATGAATCAAATTACCCGGGTCGTGGTTCTCTTCCTCCTGTCTCATTTTTGTGCCCCTGTTCCCATTTCTAGTTGGTTGTTTGACTTGGATATGAAATCCTAATAGTGAGATAGTGTGAGTTAGACACTTTGAATAAGCAGCATCTGAGCTCAGTCCCCACTACATAGGGGCCCCTCACTACATCAGTTCTATCACTCCCTCTTGCTTCAACCTCCTCTTTATTTTAATTTTTTTAAAAAGGAAAAAAAACTGTCTTTTTTCATTATACATATGAATCCAAGTTCCCACTCCCTCCCCTCCTCCCATTTCCTCCACTTATCCCCTCACCCAACCCCCTATCCACTCCAGGGAGAGTAAGGCACATTGCTTTGGGGAAGGTCCAAGGCCCTCCCTACTATATCTAGGTGCTTCAGCATCCTCTTGTTGTTGGAGGAACAGCCTTGGAATTGGGTTCCACCAATCAGATATGAAATACACAAATCCAGATAGTCTTTTCGGAGTGTAATTTCAGGGTGATGAATAACTTCTCTGGGCTGGACTCTCATTCAAACTATAAAGTCAAATTTGTAATTTTTGTAGGTATTTGACAACCAATGCTTAGTTGTAAAATAATAAATATTCACTTTTAGTTTCTTCATGAAGCTATTTTCAATATGGAATGCAGAGGGATATCACATAAGTGGAGAAAACAGTGTTGATAGGAGAATACAGAGGTCAGAGAACACAGTGCTGGACAGGTTTGGAATTGAAATTCTCCCCAGCCCAAATAGGGGACCGGGAAGCAGAGACCTTTAGCCAGAACCAGGGCTAGGCTGCCATTTTCAAAGCCACCTCCCTTCATGACTTATTTTTTCCAGAAAGAACCCACCTTCTAAAAGTTTTATAACCTCCTAAAGCAGGATCATTGATTGGGAACCAAGCTTGCAGAGACATTCGCATTCAAACTGTAGCAAGTATGTGCAGGAATGGATCCTGAAGACACAAAAGACCCTACACTTCAGGTTACCTTGAAGTTAGAAGTGGTCTCACAGGCTTAACTGTCAGCCACTTGCCTACTTGACCATATACAGGGAAAGGATGTGTCCATCACACAGTAGCCTTAGTACCCATGTATGTTATTTATTTTTATTTAAATTTCTGGTGTCATCTCAGGAAATACTTTCTGAGTATTTGAAGATGTAGAAGTTACATCTTATATGTTAGTTCTTAATACATAATATACCTCCTTGGTTAGAGCAGGGGAAAAGACGATAATTGGAGAATTTAGATGTACCACATGAATTAAAGATTCAACAGTTTTTGTCAACTTCAGACATTTACTTATTGATGCCTTGGCACGATTGACTGTGCCATGCACCATCAGCATAATCGGTGTTAGTATGGCGTTCTTCCTTACAGGCCCTACAGTGGGGAGGGCATTTGTAGAGAAGTTCCTGTGGGGAATATGTAGGTGTAACATTGAGCGAGGCAAGGGAGCTCCTAGAAATCGTAGGATCAACGCCAGAAGGTCTTTCTTCGGTCACAGCAGCAGATAGCATTTCCTACGTGCAGCTAGTTTGTACTGTTGGTAGGTCTTGGCAGGTAGCTAATTAAAATTCTACAGGGTTTGAATACTTGCTGAACCTACATACTGTTTCCAAGTAAAATATTGCAAGTAGTCCAACTCTTAAAATGCCTTGGTTCTAAAGGCTGATTTGTCTGCCTTGGGTCTAGTTTATAAAGTTTAAAAGAGGCTGTACCTTTTAATGTTCTTTATGATGAGAGCCTTATATCTCAATGGCAAGTCATAACAATATCTCACAAGATGTTTTTCAAATGAAGGTACTTGGTCTGGGATATAGATGTTTGTATCTTACTGTGACTGTGTGCGATAAAAAAAATAAGCCAGCTGTAATGTTGAGTTCTGGATAATTAAAGAGGGGAAGTCCCAACTGGGAGATGGAAAGTAAGGGTTTTAAAAATATCTGTGAAAAACAGAGACATGGCAACTTAAAGAGAATCGAAAGTGTGTCTAATGGAACAGAATAGGAGATCCAGAAATAAATCCATACATTATAGCCCAGTTGGTTTTCAACCAAGATATAAAGTTAATTAATCTAAAGTGGACAATTGCTGTGGACCACTGACTATCCACATTACACACAAATACCCTCAGGTCATGCCTCATGCCCTTTACAAAACATGATCCAAGGATCATAGACCTACATGTAAAGATAGCATAAGGGAAAGTGTTACAACCTTGAGTTGGAAAAAGAGGCCTTAGACATGACACCAGATGTATTATCTCTAAAAGAAAAAAAATGATTAGATATCCCCAAAATGATCAAAAGACACAAACAAGGCAATAAAAGACAGGTTAATCGACAAAATATATTTGTATATTTAATGTCTAATGAAAGAATCAGATACATTATTTATAAAGAAGTCTCAAATATTAATGATAAGAAAATAATTCATTTTGAATATATCTTGTGAGTTCTGTTTGTGCAGTGTGAATGCATGTTTGTATGCATAGTGGTATAACAAGTATGCGCATGTACATGTGTTTGTAGGCATGTAGAGGTCTGAGGCTGATTCAGGGACTCTTCCTTAATTGGTTTCCATAAGATTCACTGAGGCAGGTTCTCATTGAATCCAAGGCTCACTTAAATGATGAGTCTGGCTAGCCAGCTTGCTTTGGCTGTTCCCCATCCTAATCCATAGGGTACTCAAGTAAGTACCAGGGAGGGATTTGTTATACCCATGTATGTTCCCATCACTTAAATCTTTGATGTTCACAACTAAGCAAATTTCATCATGAAATGTGTTGATAGCATGATGGAGGAGGGTCATCTGTCTATGTGATTAGAGAGTTAGCCAAGAAGAGGCTAGATATAATGGGCCAGGCAATGCTTAAATGAATGCAATTTGTATGTTGTTATTTCGGATGTAAAGCTAGCCATGTGGGAGCCGGGCAGGACGAAAAGCAGGCCCGTTCCCCATCACTACAATAGCATTAACTTAGCTGAACAGTTTTGCATGAGACAGTTCTCACTGTTTTCATAATGCCAGGGCTCTCTCTTCTCTGTGTTATAACACACACATGCACACACACACACACACACACAAACAATGTTTTCTGCCATTAGGCACTCAGAAGACAGATCTGCCTTTCACTCTGGTGTCGTCCTACTGGGGAATCATCAGGTGCCAAGTGAAGGGAAAATTGTGCAGAAAGATTCAAGTCCTCACTCCTTGCTTTTACCCTGGAGAGTATGGAAAAGCTTTCATCAAAAGCATCTTGAAATAGTATTGATGGTTTGCAAACGTGCAGGCAAGTATTATCTTTTAATGTACTGTTTATTTTCATAGACTTTCCTGGGCAACAGAAAAGAAAATAAGCCCATCATTTATTAGGAAAAAAAAGCTGTTTCTATATCAGTGACATTCAAGTATATCCCACCTAGTAGAGCTTCCAGCACTCTGAGCAGTGTCCTCTTGGTGTTGGCTATTAGGCTGTTTGTAGCCCAAATGATTCCAGTTAGAGTAGTTTCCTATGGACTCCCCAAGAAAAATCCCATTTTGAAAACATCTAAAATTGATGGAGGAGGGTTATCTGTCTATGTGTTACTTTCATTGGTTAATAAA
>LOJH01007067.1:453-24893 GCA_001685095.1 Ellobius talpinus | reverse complement strand
TTTTTGGTTTTTTGAGACAGAATTTGGATTCACTCTGTAGGCCAGACTGGCCTTGAATTCATAGATCCACCTTCCTCTGCCTCCTAAGTGCTGGGATTAAAGCCATGCTCCACCGCCGCCTGGCTTATTTCCTCTTTGTAATGAGTGGGTCCTTTAGGGTGATACTTGAATTTATAGGACTTCCAGAACATCTGCTCAGCTGGTCCAGATTGCAAGACATTCAGAAGAAAGACACTTCAATGTTCTTTCTTGTTTCTCCATTGTAGCAAATCGCTCAGAGCTTAAAAGATGAGCAAAAGGCACCCTCAGAAACTTCCTTTTCAGATGTCCGGTTAGAAGAAGGAGAGCCTAGCACTTTAAGAAAATCTGGTATGTTACAATGTCTTAACTTGTGGCATTTATTCATCCAGTTAATTAAGCTTATTGAGGACTGTCTCTGGCATAAAAAGCAGCTTGTGCTTTCATGCTTTCTGGGAGCAGATGTGATAGATCCCAGATGTAACCGAGTAGAGTGAAGTGCTAGTGGGGTAGAGAGTGTGAGGAGGTCAGGTACAGTTGGGTGGTGCCACCCCTGAACAAGGTGGTCCTGAGTTGTCGAAGAAAGCAGGCTGAGGAACCCGTGGTGACTAAGCCAGTAAGTAGCTCCCCTCCATGACCTCTGTGTTTGCTTCCAGGCTCCTACCTTGAGCTCTTGCCTTGGTTTCCTTCAGTGATGGACTGTGACACAGAAGTTATGAGGTCACATAAGCCCTTTCCCCCTAAGTTGATTGTGGTCAGTGTTTTAGCAAAGCAACAGAGATGCCACCCATCAGGGAAGGGAGCTAGAGCTGTGCCCTCCAGTGTTCAGCCGTCCTGAGCACGTGGAATGTGGGTAGTATTTCCACATGTGACTAGTGCATGCAGTTGCCATAGACATGTTAATTGCATACCAGAACTAAAGATTTAGCATGAACTAAAGAATGGAAAATACCATGTTAGTAATTTTTATTAGTTATTATTTTAAATTGATACTTGAGATTGATTGGATTAAATAAGACATTAGAATTCCATTTGGTTTTACTTTTTGTGGTGGCATTTTAATGTACCACATTTCTGACTTATAATTTTATCATAATAGCATAGCATAACGTTATGGTCGTGTTGCCTTACAATTCTGAAAGCACTGTTTTTGAGCTATAGTAGGAGGGCTGGTTTAGTGATAAAGACTGAGGTGTGGTTGATGCTTTGGGCTTGTAGATCACCCCAGGGCAGAGTCCAGCCATTGTTTGGAAGGGAGAGACTTTGACATTGCCCGTGTTAAGGAGCCAATGGGGGCAGAGGAGTGAACTGAGCTGACTGAGAAAGAGCAGGCAAATGTGATTGAAGCAGAGGAGGTGGTAAACAATTGAGAATGATGAGATCGTTAGAAAAGGGGACGCTGCTATAATGTGGTGGACTAGTAGGAGAGGGAGGAGAATTGAGACAGTTGTAAGAATGTAGTCCCAAGAAAATAGTGTGCAAGTACAACTGTCTGTGAGAAAGTAGTGGGATTAAAACCCACACTAAGGTCAAGAATACATGTCATCCGCATGGTGCCTGCATTAGAATGGGAACAGGGATCTGATAGCATGAGGAGCAGTAGACATGAGTGTAGTCATTGCCCTTCTTCCCAAGTGTGTGCAGCGTGAGAGAATAAGAACCTCCCGAGAGGAAGACCAAATGTGTATGTTCATAAGGTAGAGTGGTGATCTGACAGAGGCTGAATCAGGGGGATGACAAGTTGAAAAGCTGCCTGAACTAAAGTGAATTTAGGGCAGCTTGAACAACTCAGCAAGATCCTGTCTCAGAGTGTAAGAAGTTGAAGAAAGGAGAGGAGGGTGTGATTATTGCTCAGCGATTGGGCGCTTGCCCAGCGTGCTCAGGCCCGAGTGTAGTCCTCTGTACTGAAAAAATGGATTTCTTGTCCCTCTCCTACCTTCATTGGTGCCTGTTGCATATAGATCTGCCTTCTAGAATCTGGTTGTGTTCCGTAAGCATGCTGTTGATTTATTCCATAAAGATTATTGATCATGTTTGGGAAAAATAACTAGTGTTGAGTGGTATTGAACATGCATGTATATGTGCGTAGCTGGAATATGTATGCCCATGTGTGCTCCAGGTTTTTCTCAGTCTTAACCCCTACCTGTACTAGTTTAGACTTCCTAGGGTATTTTTTTTATTAAATATGGAGCGGGGAAGGAAATTGATGTCTTCCAGCCATTGATAGCCAATGAGAATGAATAGTTTATAGCTGCCATGTAAGTTACTGTATGACAGATACCCACATGCTTGGAATATATGTTCTTTTCTATTTGCATTTTAGGTTCAACAGACTCCCTTAATCCTAGACCGCAAAGCACAATTTCTCCAGCAGATCTTCACGGGATGTGGTATCCCACAGTGCGAAGAACGCTTGTCTGTCTCTCCAAATTATATAGATGCATAGATGTATGTGTGTGAATCCTTTTATCTTTACTGTGAATTGCTTATTCTATAATTTTCTTGGAATATTTTTAAGTTCTAATCTACTTTAAGAGCCCTGATGCAGTGTTGTTATTCTTAAAGTCAGGATTTTTAGATATGCTGGTAACTTGAAGGTTGTTCTAATTTAGGGGCTCCTCGAAGCTGTGGGTAAGTTTTACTGTGTATTTATATTTGTATCTTCCTGAGAACCAAGGCTGTAGTCTTCATTAGGAGTCCATGACCACAAATGAGTTTAAAGCTACTGATGAGTTTGTATGTGAAGCAAAGAGATGTGGTAAAGAGTGTGGAACAATACATTGGAATGCCACATTGGCATAATGCTTAGTACTAAATGTAGCTACTGTAAAATGTTTTTTGTTGTTGAGGCAGGGTCTTGCTCAGTAGCTAGCTCTAGTTGACCCTGAACCTGCAGATCCCTTTGCTGCAGCCTCCCTGTGCAGGCATTTCTGGTGGGCACCATGCCCAGTCCTGTAAATCCAGTTTTGACTTATTTTCAGCCAACGTCCTTAACAGGTAGTGCAAGAGTGCCTGTGTTCCTAGTCATGAACTAAGTTTAGTTACTTGCTGAAGTTAGCAGTTTTTTTTAAAGCACCCTTTTAGACTGTGTACTATTTTGGAAAACAGTTGTTTTAAGCATGCTGAGTTAATTATGGTTTCCATTCCCTGCAGTGGCAAATTTAGCTACATATTTGCTGTCAGTAGTTTACATTTGAAGCAAAATAGTTTTATAAATTTGGTTGTTTTGAGCTGGGCATGGTGGTGTGCACTCTGTAATCCCAGCACTCGGGAGACAGAGGCAGGTGGATTTCTGTGAGTTTGAGGCCAGTCTGGTATACAAAGCAAGTTTCAGGATATCCAGGGATACACAAAGAAACCCTGTCTCAAAAAACAAACAAACAAGCAAACAAACAAACCCACAAAAACAAATTTGGTGGTTTCAACTCTGTTTTTTAATTGGCTGCTGTAATCCTACTGCATGTGAAGAGAAGTGATTGTATCTAGTAGTCATGTAATGAGTTGTTCAGACCCCACTACTTTTTTAACAGTATGGCTCAAGAGGTGTGTACTCTGTATGTACACACACACACACACACACACACGCGCACACACACACACACAGTGCTTCATACTTCAGACTCTTAGGACCAAATAAGGTCTCACCTTTGTTCCATGGCATCAATCAGTCACCCATACTACTATGAAGTAAACTGGTTCACAGATCTCACTCATCCAGTGTGGGCTAGGGGGACATTTGGCATCTTTGTTTCTTTAGGTTCCTAGTAGGGAGTGATGCATGAGACCAGGGTTCAGAACTTGCTGTTATGGAGACAAGATCCCAAGGGAAATGTGCAAAGGTCATGTTCACACACGCCCTTTGTAGCCCAGACCTCAGTGCACAGCTTTGTGGATGCTGACAGGAAAGCCAGTCAAGGCACAGGTGGGTCCTGGGAGGTCACTCTGTGCTTTGGCGTGCGCCTCAGGTTTGCCTGTTCTTTTTCCACTTACCTCATATCCAAATGTTTTGTTGTTGTGTTTTTGATGCTGAGTCTCACTCTGTAGCCAATACTGCACTAGAACTGTGTAACCCAGGCCGGCCTCAAACTCTGAGCAATCCTGTCCCAGCCTTCTCAGTGCTAGGATTGTAGGCGTGAGCCACTGTGCCCATCTCTGAAGTAGAAATCTTTCAGGTTTTTTTTTGTTTGTTTGTTTGTTTCTTCCCCGTCCCCTGGACAGGGTCTCTAGTACTCCAGGCTGCCCTCCTCCTTGATAATGTCACAGAGATTGTCCTGCATTGGGATTATGGCAGGTGCCTCCAAGCCTGGCTCCATTAAATTATACTTTATAATAAAAAAGGCTTTATGTGTGTAGGTGTTTTGTCTGCAAGTATTTCTAGGAATCGTGTGTGCTTGTTCCAGAGGAGGGTAGAGGAAATCATCACAGACGAAACTGGAGTCAGATGGTTGTAAGCCCCTTTGTGGGTGCTGAGAATCAGACCTGGGTCCTCTGGAAGAACCAGTGCTCTTAACCACTAAACCGTCTCTCCAGCCCCCATCTCTAAGAATTCAACCACCATCCTCAGAATTCTTTGTATTTATACACAGTACTCTGTAATTCGCTTGGTTTTTGGTCAGCTTTCTCCTGTTGATTGTTTGTTTGCATTGTTCTGTCTTCCTCCTGTTTAAAAGAATATTGCAGTGAAGAACCTCGTATGCAAATCTTAAAGCACCCTCTATAGCCACCTGGGATACATGTTTAGAAGCTATACTGACGGTTTGCTTTATAGTTAATTTTCAGCTTATAAGCAGCCTTCTAGCTGGGTGCGGTGGTACACATATTATGTGAGCCCAGTACTCGGCGGCTGAGGAAGGGGAGGGTCTGGAGTTTGAGGCCAGCCTGCACTGTTCTAGCCCACTACATCAGATTGTACTTGAGTGGACACTGTGGCCAACCCTACCTGCCTAATAGATCTCTGTACCTTCCAGTAACCCCACATGCTAGTTGTGAGTAGGTGCTGATATGTGTTTAGTAAAGGACACGTGAAGGTTTTAGGACATGAGTGCACATACGTTACAGAGCCATGTGACAGTCGACAAAGGTTGAATGGACGTGAAAAAAATCTGAGGGAGAATGGTTCAGGTGTTAATTAATCCAGTGATGAAGGGAAGTAAACATTGTTTTCTGCCTTCATGGCTTCTCATTTTCCTTTTTGTTTTGTGAAGGCTGCAAGCTGATGTTTCTCTCTTCTTCCACCAGAGGGCGGTGTTCCAAGGGTTATCACAGGAAGCATTGTCTGCCTGCATACAGTCCTTGCTAGGAGCATCGGAGTCTATCAGCAAAAATAAGGTTTGATGAAGCGTTAGGTGGAATTTTATTGCCTGTAATAGTATTGTGCAATTTGACATTTATTTAGAACCATGGGAATTTAAAGCAACTTGGCTGTAATATTTGTTTGTTTAGTCGGAGTGAAATTTGAGACCCTTTGAAGGAAACTGGTATTTCATTGTAGTGTTCACTCACGACTGCACTTAAGAGAGTGCACTTTGCTGATGTACCAGAAATGTCCTGAGGGCCTGATGCTGTAGGATCATGATGAGGAAATGGCACTGCTGTTTCCCCAGAATGCCAAGAAAGTGTGTTCAAGGAGGCAGCAGTTCATCATCCCTACAGGATTTTGTTTGTTTGTCGGGTCTTTTTAAAAAAACAAACAAACAAACAAACAAAAAACAGGGTTTTTCTGTGTAGCCCTGGCTGTCCTGGAATTCACTTTGTAACCCAGGCTGGTCTCAAACTCAAAGAGAACTGCCTGCCTCTGCCTCCTGAGTGCCTGGGATAGGCATTCGCCACCTTGCCTGGCCATCCCTCCGGTATTTTGAATAAATAGTCTAATGGTCTTACCCAGAGGAAATCAGCCAGTGGCTCTGAGGATAGGCACTTATAGTCCTTGCCATGGTTTATGGTTTGTAAACAGCATGGGCTCTGGGGCTGGAAACTTGTGGTCTGTGCTTCTCCCTTAGCCGTTTCAGAGGGGAGGAGCATGGGCAGCAGTGTTGCACTCCTAGGCGCTCCGCTCCCTAGAGTGCCCACTCCCTGTAGAGACGTATTACATGTAGCCAAAATTTCACCATTGTGTGTGACGTGTTCAAGCCTATGAATTCCAGATTTAGAAATTCGATTTCTAACTTCAAACTGGATATATTCTGTATGATGGATCATTACACAGCAAGCTGCAAAATGTAAAGATGTGACACAGTAAATGTTGTTTAACCATGTTAAGACAAATAAAGGATAACATAGAAAAAAGATAAAGCCTGTGCTTTATGTAACAAAAAATGCCCTGAAGCAAGTGGGAGACTGGGTGATATCTGCCCTTATTCCCTACACATTTCTTTATTATCCATAGGTTTCGTACAGTGAACATGTTTCTCAGCTCATTAGGAGGAAGAATGACTTAACTGAAGAGGCTCTGGCCTCTTGTAACACTGTCTTTTCCTTTAAGCCCCTGAGCCTCTGTCCTCATTCCTTGTAGGTCACCGTCTTTATGTAATCTGTTTCCTGCATGTTATAAGGGTCTATGTGTGTCTGGAAACTGCTTGATAAGCATGGTTAGTGTATTAGCTTTTGTGGCTGAGATTGTGTTATTTTTGCCTTTCAACATAAGATTTTTTTCTAGTTTTTTTTTAGGTAAATTATTATTACAGACATAAATTGAACACCTTGTCTGTGTCTAAAGTAAATGAAGTCTAAGTAGCCCAGTTTTTGCTGTCAAAAGTTGTCCTTTTACAACTAGATCAAGTATTTAAAATGCATAGCATTTCATATTTATCTGCCGCTGTATTCCACAGCTAAGTGAGTTTCCCTTGCCCATGTTGCTCGATAGTGATTGTGTCTATTACAAGTCGGTGGAAGAGAGATCGAGGAGCTTCCACTTTGTTTATGAATCCTTTTAGACTGCTTATGAAGGATAACTTTATTAGAAATGTTTTCAAAATAAAGTTGTGCCTTGAGGAGAAGCCTTGTTTTATTAAAATACAAACTTCTATCGTGAGGCCTGTAATTGTTATTCTGGGCCTTGGTCAGAACTTTGAGAGCTCCACTAAAGTCCCAGGGCCATAGCAGACAGTCCTGAGATAGCAAAGGGTTTGTGTAGAGATAGCCAATACTCTGTGGGTGGCAGGTAATCCAGGGTGGGGATGCCAGTCCACTTTATCTAATGTTCTACATATCAAAACCATGTGGACCAAATGGGGAAACTCATTTGACTCCTAAGAGAAACCAGATGGCTGTGAGCGAGAGGGTTTAGACTCATCCTTTCGGTGTTTGTGCTGCTTGATGTGACCCTTAGGTTGCAGCATTGTTGCATCTGCACCACGTTAGCAGGCTTGGGTTCTCGTCCTAGCCTTTGTGTGGTTTGCTCTCTTGGATTCCTTGAGTAGAGCAAGTGATCATGTTCGGAGTTTCAAGTTGAATTTTCTGGAGAACTTTGGCAGGGGTGACTTTGGCATAGAGAGAGTTTATTGTACACCAGAATAGTGGCACCTCAGGGCTGTAAATCTACATAGATTTAAATGTTGAATGCTAGTGTATTTTATGTGTTTTAATTTTGATATAATCTGTGATAATATCCATTTCTTTTGTCTTATAATTTAGACTCAGATTGATGGACAACTTTTCTTAATTAAGCACCTTTTGATTCTTCGAGAACAAATTGCTCCATTTCACACTGAATTCACCATTAAGGAAATTTCCCTGGACCTCAAGAAAACTAGAGGTACTTTGTTGTCCTGGCTGGCACATATGGGTGTGTTTAACCTGTCCAGGTGTGTCAGCACAGGCTACAGGTTTATTTTATGTTCATCTGCAATTTCTTTTGCATGCTTTGCTTGCTAAATATGTCACTTATTCATACTAAACTGAGCTGTTGATATCCTAATTACTTCTGATTTGTTGTATTTTCTTCCTGAAAGGAGCTATATCTGAAGATTTCCATGTACAATACAGTTTAACTCTCCTGGGCCCTTCCATATATTACCATAAGCAACTATCAGATGAAAATCAGTATAATAAATACCTATAAGACAAATAGAATGTGTCAGCAAATTGGGATTTATTCAAGTGTCTAAGAGTCAGGCTTTATTTCTGGCTGTTGTGTAAACTCGAACTGAGGGGTAGTTAACTTCTATAGCCCATCTTCTCCTGTGTAAAAGAAGCCAAGGACGTCTTGGTACTTTCATTGATTACCAAGATCATTAAGAATGAAAATGAATACAAAGATGTCACTGTGTTTAAGATAACATCAAAATGGAGATGCTTGTTGTTAAGTAAGGTGATGTGAAATATGTAGAATATTGACTCATTTTGGGAAAGAGGATTCATTTCTCCTAATTTTTTTGTTTTTGAATTAACAATCTTTTTTTTTAAATGTGTTTTGTTATGGGTGTAGAGTCTCCTGGAACTGAATTTATAGACAGTTGTGAGCTGCCATGTGGGTGCTGGGAACTGAACCTGGGTCCTCTGAAAGGACAGTTAGTACTCTTTTTTTATGTTTTATTTTTTATATATTTTATTTTTTATTATTATTATTAAAAATTTCCACCTCCTCCCCCAGTTAGTACTCTTTAATTGTTGAGCCATCTCTCTAGTCCTGAATTAATAGATTTTTAAGAGATAAAAATACAAACAGTTCAAGCTATTTATTGTAAATAGTTAAGGACACGTTATAAATATTATTTGTTTCCCTTACAGATTTTCATCTTTTTTCTTAATGATTTCCAGAGATTTAAGCTCTGATTCCTTAGGCATTCATTTGTGTAATGAACTAACTTCCCTCTTAATCTTGAGGCAATTGAAGGAATAGTGACTCTAATTATTGTCTGTGTTCTGTGATTCAGAAATGCCTAATAAAGAATCCCAAAGATAGCAGGCTTTTAGATCCCTTATCACTATGGTCATCTGAGAGAGGACATGTTTTGACTCAGCTGAGTTCTGTGTTGTTCTCCTGATGAGTCATATCAAAGCAGTTGTCCCTGTATTTCTCCTCCAAATCTATTATATGATCCTCACAGTAAATGCTTTTTGGCTTTGTCTTCATTTTTAAATAGGATTCAGGTTTTCTGGGCTTTGCTTTTAAAGAATGTCCAGTTTTTTGGTTTTTTTTTTTTTCCTTCGATTTTTTCAAGACAGTGTTTCTCTGTGTAGCTTTGGAACCTGTCCTGGAACTTGCTCTATAGACCAGACTGTCTTCAAACTCACAGAAATCTACCTGCCTCTGCCTCTCGAGTGCTGGGATTAAAGGTGTGTGCCACCACCGCCCAGCATGCCCTGTGTTTTTAAAGGCGTATTTGCACAAGGAGCTTCTCTTCCCTTGCTCCTGGTTGGCTCCCTTCTCTTGGTGTGAGCTATGAGAACGGGGCATTTACCTGTATGGAGCTTGTGGCTGCTGATGGCCTTTATTTGGGAATAGGATGAAGCATGGCAGTTTCATTTCTAATCTGTGTGTTCCTGCCACTTGGTTCTGCTCTAAGTCTGCTGAGATGTGAGAAAATGAATTAGACTATGATTTTGGTAGGATTTCTTTTCCTACTGTATTATGAAAGTCATGCAAACCTATCATGTGGTTGGTGACTTGGCTCTGCTCACTGTGAACAGTCTCTCCTGCATAACGAATCTGATAGAGGTTCCTTTTCGTTAAGACCCCAGTAAAGGCAGTACTTAGGACTGTGACTTGTGCTTGCAGGCTGGAGCAGTGCGTGCTTTGCTTTCTTCATTCTGGAAAAGCAAAGCCATAGTCTTTTAAAAACTGTCCCTAAATAATACTTCCTCTCTTAACTTTTAAGCCTTTAACCTCTTATGACTAATGGTATATCTTATTGCATTTGAACATCAATGAGACCTCAGTTAGTACTCTGAGAGATTCTAGTTAGTCTGGAGGTTAAGGGGTAAATATGTCCTCTTGGTGTTTTCATCTTGGCTGACACATTTGTTTATTCACTGTCATTCAAGTAAATAAATTTCTGTGCCAGCCAAGATCATAAAGAAGCTGGGTAAGTATGTGCATTTTTAAAAAATTCTACTTAACATCTAAAGACAAAGTAGTGAAATTCTGTGTGTTATCCTGCTTATCATTTTTTCCTATAAGTACATCATTGTGATTAATAGTAATTTGTAGCTGTGACTTTTGGAAGTGACTGTGTGGGCATATGGTCGTCACTGCTGCTCACTCACTCTGCCCTTCCTGAAGGGACCTGGTGAAGATGAGTACTTCCTGCCTTGGCAGCAGTAGAGAGCTGGTGTTGCCCAGGGCTTCTCTGTTGAACCTGTACATGTTCACTGGATGAGTAATTTTGTTTCACAGATGCAGCATTTAAAATCCTGAACCCTATGACTGTTCCGAGATTTTTTAGGCTGAATAGCAACAATGCCTTGATAGAGTTCTTGTTGGAGGTGAGAAGGAGTCTGTTTCATTGGTGGTGGGAGCTAAATGATATTCTTTCCATGTCTGGTGATTCCTAGGCACATGCAAACAGAAGGAAATTGCCTTATCTTTTTCAGGGGACTCCTGAGATCAGAGAGCATTACCTCGACTCTAAGAAGGACGTAGACCGGCACCTGAAGTCAGCCTGTGAGCAGTTCATTCAGCAGCAGACCAGGCTGTTTGTAGAGCAGCTGGAGGAGTTTATGACAAAGGTGCAGACTGTTCTAGTCCTTTCTTCTTTCCGAGCTTGCTTTTGAGTTAAGGAAACAGTGGTAGGAGAGTGAGTCCAGCTCTTACTGTGTCTTTTAGGGAAGCTATCACAAAAGCTGGTTTACAGCTCTGTATGTGAGCTCACCAGCACATAGTTTGAAGAACAGACACTGCAGAGCTGGTTATAGTTGAGTCCTGCTTGGTGTGTTCTGTTGTCTACACTGTCGTCTTCTCTGTGCTGGCTGGGCTCTCACAGTTGGCTGAAATCTCCCCCTCCGGCTTCTGTTTGGGGTCTGTGAGGCAGTGGTCAGTTTCTTTTTATTTTCATTTTTTTGAGACAGGTTCTCAATTTCAGACTGGCCTTGAACTTTTGATGTAGCCAAGGATGACCTTGAATTTCTGCCCCTCCTGTCAGTATCTCCCAAGAGCTCAGCTCAGATTGCAGACCTGTGCTTCCGCACCTATTATACAACTCAGGGCCTTGTGTGTGCCAGTGCAAGCCCTCTACCAACTAACAAGTGCTTATGGTTCTGTTTGCTGATCTGAATATGCGCCATTTGATTATAAGCCTCATTAACAATATGTCCTCAGCTTGCTTCTGTGTTCAGACTCATTTGAAAAAAAAATGCAAATACAGCTTGGCACAACAAAACAAGCCATGCTGTGCATAGAGGGCATTTTCAGCATTCAGGAGACTTGTTTTTGATCTGACTTTGTAGATGTGAGTCCAGTCCCCTTCACAAGCTACAGATCAGTTCCTTTCACAGCAGAGTGTCCCTGTCAGAAGGTGCAGACCAGCCTTTTCTTGTGTGCTCCTTTCCTGAGCTCCGTGATGAAATACTTCATTTTCTTGAACCCCACCACCACCACCACCCAAGGCAGTTTCTCTGTATGCTTGACTGTCCTGGAACTCACTCTGTAGACCAGGCTGACCTTGAACTCATAATTTTCTTGAATCCTTACCATATCCCTGGCTCCGAGACTTTATTTCACAGATTGAGAAATGAAGTTTTGAATTATCAGTTGTATGTGGGATAAACCTTTTTGTATCTTGTTCAACTGATTTCAAAAGTACTAGAATGTACACACACACACACACACACCCATACACACACATATATATGTGCATATACATACACATGCATATATATGTATGTTGTGTGTATAATATAAATATATAAATGAACCAGACGAATATATGCCATATATTATAATATATTATAAATAGTCTTCTGGTTCATTTTTCTGCCTGTCTTAACTATCCTTCCTGTTGAGGTGATAGAATACCCTCATAAAAGCGAATTAAGAGAGACCATTCAAGATTACAGTCTGTTGTGACAGGGATGTCATTGCACTGGGTGCTTGAGGCAGCAGGTCACATTGTTTCTGCAGTCAAGAAGTAGAGAGTGAGGATTGCGTGTGCTCAGCTCTCACTTTCTGTTTTTAGATAGTTTAGGATCCCAGCCAAGGGAATGGTGCCATCCTCAGTGAGCAGGTCTTTTTCCACATCAATTAACCCAGTCAAGATAACCCCTCACAGGCATGCCCAGAGGCCAGTCTCCCAAGTGATTCTCGATTTCATCAAGTTGACAAGTAAAAATAACCATCACATTGTCCCTTTTCTCAAAAAATGTAGGTGACCCAAGAGAATAAATACTGTGGTAAATGTTGAGATAGATGTATGTATGAAAACATTTGGTTCAGATTATTTTCTTTAAGGCTTTAATAACTGCAATACTTTTTCTTATGCTAGAATACCCTGGTATACTTGTTGCTTGAAACTATTAAATAGGTCTCTGAGTCATAGTAGGTTAGAAAAAGTGCTTGACTGTCTAGTTAGGGTTTCTATTGCTGTGAAGAGACACATGGTCATGGCAACTCTTGTAAAGACAATTCTTATAAAAAATATTTAATCCATTAATCATCATGGCAGGACATGGTGGCATGCAGGCAGGCATAATGCTGGAGAAAGAACTGAGGGTTCTATATCTTGTTTTACAGCGAACAAGAAATGAACTGTGACACTGGTGATAGTTTGAGCATAGAAGACCACAAAGACCACTCCACAGTGACACACTTCCTCCAGCAAGGCCTTACCTACTCCAATAAAGCCTCACTTCCTAATAGTGCCACTCCCTCTGGGGGCCATTTCCCTTCAAAGCACCACATTCTACTCCCGGGCCCTCACAGGCTAATAGCCAAATCATACAAAAAAAATATATTCAGTCTAACTTCAAAAGTCCCCACAGTCTCATATAACAGTCTCAAACTTATTTAAAAGTCTAAAGTTCAAAATCTCTTCTGAGATTCATAACTATAATCTCCTATAAAATCAAAATCAAAAAGCAGATCACATATTTCCAATATATAATGGCACAGGAAATGCATTACCATTTTATAAGTAGGGAAGGGAGCATAGCGAGTAAATACTGGATCAAAGCAAGACTGAAAACTGACTGGGCAAGCTCTAAACTCTGCATCTCCAATTCTGATGTCAAAACACTCTTCAGATCTCCAACTCTTTCAGCTTTGCTGTTGACTGCAGCATACTTCTTTGTCTTGGGCTGCTTCCATTCCCTGTTAGCAACTCTTTTTGGCAGGTCTCCCATGACTCTGACATCTCCAATATCTTGGGGTCTCCGAGGCAATCCAGGCTTCAGTGTCATAGCTTTACCTAATGACCTCTCTAGGCCTTCATTCAGGGACACCTCTGACACATAACTGGCCTCAGCATCTTTCCTTAGTCATGGAGGCAAAGTTCTATAACTTCTTATTTCTACCTTTGACTCTAAAGCCAGAACCACATGGCTGAAGCTGCCAAGTTCTGCTTCTTGCTGGGACTGGAACATGGCCCCCTGTTTAATTACATCGTCACCAGCTTTTTCTGTTTCCATTGGTTTCCATCACTGGTTGAGCTTGGCTGTTCTGGAATTTGCTGGCCTCAAACTCAGAGATCTACCTGTCTCTGCCTTGGGAGTGTTGGGATTAAAGGTGTGCACTTCCACACCTGGCTTTAAGATTTTCTTTAATTCCTTTTCACAAGTTGGGAACTTAGCTGGGTGGAATCTTGTTTTGAGGTCACCACTCGCTTTTTTCCATTTCTTAATCTGTTTATCTTCTTGAACACAGGACTTAGTTCCAATCCACTTCTTTGGTGCTCCTTTTCTCTTCAAATTATACATATTGTATTTTTCCTTGCTCAGCTTGCTCCTTTTCATTATATAATCTTCATTAGAGTCAACACTAATAACCACAGGACAGAGTCTATACTAGGCTGTTTTGAGATTTACCAAACAGAATTAATCCTAATCTTTTCACTTTAGGCTCAGACAGAGTCTTTGGACAAGGACAAAATTCAGCCACATTATCTTCTCCTCTGAAACATCTTGAACCAGGCTTCCACTGTTCAAATCACCCTCAGCACCACTGTCTTCCATGTTTCTACTAGTGTGACCCATTAAGCAGTACTTAAAACATTCAATTGCTTTTCTAATCCACAGTACCAAGATTCATATTCCTTTAAACAAAAACCATGGGCATGCCTATCACAACAATACACCGGTTTCTGGTACCAATTTCTGTCTTAGTTAGGGTTTCTATTTTTGTGAAGAGACACCATGAACATGGCAACTTTTATAAAGGAAAGCATTTAATTGAGACTTTGCTTACCATTTCAAAGGGTTAGTCCATTATCATTGCGGGACATGATGGCAGGCAGGCAAGACAGTGCTGGAGAAGGATCGCAACAGGAAGTTAGCTTGAGCATCTGAAACCTCAAAACCCACCCCCTCAGTGACACACTTCCTCCATCAAGGCCATACCTATTCCAACAAAGCCACACCTCCTAATTGTGCCATTCCCTATGGGGGTTGTTTCCTTTCAAACCACCACAATGACTAGGAACTAGGTGGTCCTGGACCCTTGTCTGCTACCTCCTAACTGAAATCACCAGTAAGTCGGTGGCTTCTAGTCTCCCTCTCGAACCTCTTTGTTGAAAGCTGCAGCACCCATCTGCCCTATCTGAGGGTGATATGAGGACTGCACAGGACAGTGTGTGAGGATTTTGTCATTGTGAAGCTCCTCAGAAAAGCTATAGTGAAAGAAGATAGAGCTGAACTAAAGATTTGCATCAGCAAAGTATAAATCAGGGCATTTTGAAGGAAGCATATTCGGGTTATGGTTGCACTATACTATATCCTTCTGGTGGAGCCAGCCTTTGCTAAAAACTCACTTACAGGTAAAAGCTTTTCATTTTTTTGTTGGATAGAATTTTGCAAGTATATTTTATGATTCCCTTTGAAGTGTTGTTAGTTTGGTTACTATGGATAAATTAAGATTTTTTTCTTAATGTAGAGCGTATAATAGAATTTGACCTTATAAATTTAATTCTTGTGGTTAAAGAATTGAAACCTGGTTGGGAAATGAAGATATAAACTCCGTCAACATTAAAGTGCTTAGAGCAGTGATCACGTGGAGCGTAGGTCCGCACTGGTCTCCAGGCTCTGAAAGAGATGGGCCGGTTGAGGAAAGCTCTTCTTTCTTCTGTCTCTGGCCACTTTGTTAGGAGGGCTTGTCTCTTCAGATCTAGGAGAACTTGTGAAGAAACGAGCCTTGACTTACAGAGAAGTAAATTCTGCAGATAGTAACCAGGGTGAATATAGAAGTCTGTGGGTTTAAACAGACAGCTGGCCAGGCATGGTGGCACACATTGAAGGTGGGTATGGTGGGTTGAGCGAGAATGGCCCCATAAGCTCATAAATTTGAATGTTTAGTCTCCAGGGCAGTATTTGAAAGGGTTAGAAGGATTTGTGGCCTTGTTGGGTAGTTGTGGCCTTGTTGGGTAGATGTGACCTTGTTGGAGGAAGTGTGTGGCTTTGAGGTCTCAAAAGCCCACACCAGGCTCAGAGTTCCACTCTCTCTGCCTGCTGCCTGTGGATCTGGATGTGACTCTCAGCTCCTTCTCCAGCGCCATGTCTGCCTGCCTGCCCCAATACTCCCCACCATGATGATAATGGACTAACCCTCAGAAACTGTAAGCAAGGCCTCAATTAAATGCTTTCTTTTTAAGAGTTGCCTTGGTCATGAAATCTAACTACTGACTAAAAATGGAGGAAGAATGTGGATTCAGTGCCAGCCTGAGCTAGAGAGTGAGTTTCAGGTTCACCTGGTCTATATAGTATGACACTGTTGTTTTTCTTTTCTTTTTTAAAAAAGCCCAAATGATGTTATTAGTGAATTAGTGAGATCCTAGAACAATCAATGGAGTAGTAGACAGTGGTTATTTTTAAAATAATACTTTTAGTGCCAGAAAAAAGTCTAGAATATAGCTTCTAGAAAAAAAGTTAATGAACATTGTGGTCCCATTTTTATAAGTGAATATGTGAATATATTTACATTGGAAAATATTGGGGTAATGTCCACTAACAGTAAATATTTTCTTTTAGCTTTGTCTAATTTATAATATATATAATTTATTTTTAAAATTAATTTACATGTACTTATTTGCAATAAGGTCTCACTATGTAGCCCTGGCTAGTCTAGAACTCACTGTGTAGACCAGTTTGGCCTGGAATTCACAGAGATTGGTGAGTTCCTCCGTCTCTTGAGTGCTGGGATTAAAGGTGTGTACCACCACATTGAACCATTTACAATTTATTTGTAAAAGCTGCATCTCAACCATAAAAAAAGACATGAAAGAAATTGAGTGCAAGGAGGTAGAGGTGAGGTCTGAAATGGGCCGTAAGAGCAAAGGTCTGGGGATTGGTTCTGGAGTAGAAAGTAGAAACAAGGCAGAGCTAGAGAGGAGAAAGAGACCGCAGTGAGGCCTTAACGTTTGTATGCTGCTCTGCCGAGCCTTTGTCTAAATATTTTGCCCTTGTGGGAAAGCTGGAGTCAATGCTTCAGTTTTCCTTGTGGCTTGGACCTTTGCCCCGTGTCTGTCCATTAAAAAATAGTTCATGCACTGGATGGTGGTGCATGCTTTAATCCCAGTACTTGGGAGGCAGAGACAGGCAGATCTCTTGAGTTCAAGGCCAGCCTGGTCTACTGAGTGAGTTCTAGGACATTCAGGACTACCAAGAAACACTCTGTCTCAAGTCACCCACCCCTCAAAAACAAAACAAAACAACAACAGAAAAGCCAGCTAGGTTGACAAATTTGTATTTATTTCTTGTGCTGCTTCGGCAGAATGAAAAAATGCAAAAGTTGCTTCTGGGTCTGTATCTTCAGCATATGTTGGACAAGTATGCCTTGTATTTGAAAACTTTATTTGTTGTCATTTGTTGAGATTGGGTCTCACTATGTAGCCCAGGCTGGCCTCAAACTCTGGTACTTTATTCCTTAGCTTCCCAGATGCTGACTCTGCAGGTGCATCCCCCATGCCCAACGGGATTTCTTTGTATGTGTGTGTCTTATGTTCTGTATGCCTGTGTGTCTGTGTGTGAATGTGTGCCTATGTGCCCGTGTGCCTATGTGCCTGTGTGTCTGTGTGCCTATGTGCCTGTGTGCCCGTGTGTCTGTGTGCCCGTGTGCCTATGTGCCTGTGTGCTCGTGTGTCTGTGTGTGCCTGTGTGCCCGTGTGTCTGTGTGTGAATGTGTGCCTGTGTGCCCGTGTGTCTGTGTGAATGTGTGCCTGTGTGTGCCTGTGTGTCTGTGTGCCTGTGTGCCTGTGTGTCTGTGTGAATGTGTGTCTCTGTGAATTTGTGCCCATGTGTCTGTGTGCCTGTGTGTCTGTGTGTGCCTGTTACGTGCCTGTGTCCATGTGAATGTATGTCATCTGTGTGCTTTCCTGTAGAGTCCAGAGTCCTGCCCTGGGAGCTGGAATTACAGGTGTCAGAATCTAAACTCCAGTCTTTTAGCCTGGTTACTGTTTGTTTTAATGACATTTTCTATGCCTGAGATGGGATTAAAAAAGCAGGGGGAAGAGTCCTTGTGAGGAGCCTCTTGTGCAGTTGTGAGTGACACTTTCCCAATGATGACTCAGTATTAGCACAGCAGTCTTTCCAGAGGGGCCAGGTTTTTTGTTTTTGTTTTTGTTTTGGTGAAATTCCCTCAGAGATTCCTGCCCTGAAAGGTCTCAAGCAGAATGCCTGATAAGTTGTTGCTGTTTTGTTTTTCTCCCCAGAATAACACATGCATTAAAATCACAAAAGTTTAAAAAGCTAAAGTCTAGCTGTGAAAGCTTGTGAGATACGCAGTTTTGTTAGAATTGTGCATGCGATTACCAGTGTGCCTTATCTAATAGACTTCAATGGTGCTGTGTATTGCAAGCAGTCCCTGTTTATTTGCCGTTGGTGAAATGAAACCTCTGCTTTTATTTTCTCTTCTAGGTGTCAGCACTAAAAACCATGGCCAGTCAGGGAGGCCCCAAGTACACCCTCTCACAGCAGCCGTGGGCACAACCAGGTATCAGGATTTTACTTTCTTGGAATTCTCCTTTTAGGAAGTTACTACTCTGTATGTGTAGCCCTCGCTGTGACATCTGGGACGTGGTTTCCTGCTTGCTTTGGGTTACTAGATGCCAGCTTAGGGCTGACAGGTCTTACTTGGCCAGCATTACTTGCATCTGACAAACATTCATTTCAAGGAGAGAAGGAGGTTTGGAAATTTACTCAATTAAAAATAGAGCGTGACTAACATGGAAGTGCTTTGCGCCCGCAGACTTCTGTGCAACTCCTGCACCTTGGTGTTGGGCTTTGGTGGGAACACTGTGCTGCACAGAGTGAATGATGGAAGGAACACACTTATTTTCAGCACATGAAGAAATGTTGGGCCACTATTTTCTTCCTGATTTTTCTCCAAGTTACTTCCTCTTTTGACAATTTTAGAGTGTTTGGGGGGAAATGTGTAAAAATGAAGGAGTCAGTTGGATTTGGCAGGCAGCTCTACTGCCTGACTTGCAGATTCACTTGAGATATTTCCAGTCCCTCTCTTCCATAGATGTAAATTTTTTATGCTAAAGGCTTTTTTTCTTTTTGGCAGGTGGAGGGGGTCTTTGGTGTTAGTTATTAGTCATTTAGAATCACACCCCTTTGGGTTATTTTTAGCATATTTTAAAATGACATTTTCAGTTACCATTAACCAGAATAAATTTTGTTACATTGGTCTATATGGCCCTCCCATGACCCATATTTTGAAATTGAGACAGTGCTGAAGGAACAGTGTCTTAGTCATGGAGGAACTGTTTTTGAGTTGTAGGCTCGCTTTTGCTTATAATGAGAGATCCAGAGAGTGCCTCTGGCTTTTCCACGGATATTGGCAGCTACAGGTCCCTAACCTGGAATCAGCTTTGTGACACCATTGGTTTCCCATGGTGTAAGAAAGGGATGTGTCTCCTTTGAATAGGGATGGTACAGTCTTATGCAGGTGACTTAAAGTTTGTACAGCGTGTTTATCAGCAGTGGGGGAAGTATAATAATGGCTACCTTTGAGAGAAGGACTGGTTTGCAGGTGAAGAGTAAGAAGTACTTTCCATTTTACATTTTTTCACAGGTCAAATTTTATTACCATATAAAAATTTTGATTGATGCTGTCCTGTCTCAGAATTTTCAGTCATAAATGCTTGGGGTTAATTTGAAGATGAACTAAGAAGTAGCTAGAGCTATCTTACTTAGGAAGAGGTATACATTAAGACAGGTACCAGTTGTTTTTGGAAGGAAGGAGACAGTTTTATTTCAAAGGTTCTTTGTGTGGACTTTGAGGATGTGCTTCTGTTCCCCCCCGACCTTGGAGACAATGTATCTCTCCATTATTTCAAGCATTTGCCTTATATTTGAGATTGACATCTATGACATCTTTTAAAAACAACACAGAGCTGGGTGGTGGTGGCCCACACCTTTAATCCCAGCACTCAGGAGGTAGAGGCGGGCAGATCTCTTGGGTTTGAGGCCAGCCTGGTCTACAAGAGCTAGTTCCAGGACAGGCTCTAAAGAAATCCTGTCTCGAAAAAACAAAAAACAAAAACAAACAAACAAAACAACAACAAAAAAAACCCACGGCCAGGTGTTGGTGGTACACACCTTTTATCTTAGCACTTGGGAGGCATAAGCAGGTGGATCTCTGTGAGTTCCAGGCCAGCCTGGTCTACAGAACAAGTTCTAGGACAGCCAAGGCTACACAGAGAANGTTTGAGGCCAGCCTGGTCTACAAGAGCTAGTTCCAGGACAGGCTCTAAAGAAATCCTGTCTCGAAAAAACAAAAAACAAAAACAAACAAACAAAACAACAACAAAAAAAACCCACGGCCAGGTGTTGGTGGTACACACCTTTTATCTTAGCACTTGGGAGGCATAAGCAGGTGGATCTCTGTGAGTTCCAGGCCAGCCTGGTCTACAGAACAAGTTCTAGGACAGCCAAGGCTACACAGAGAAACCCTGTCTCAAAAACAACAAACAAACAACAACAAAAACCAAAACACACTTGAGAGAGTAGTATATTGTCCAAGGCAGTAAATCTTCCGCTGGCAAGTGTTGGAATTGTCACTGCAGGCTACTGCTGTGCCGACCACTGGTCCTCACAGTAGGACACGCGCCAGTCCCTAGCCAGTATGACTCTGGGGTCATTCTCTTGATCTTGAATTAATTTGAACCTTTGGCTTAAGGTTTTAGTCTCTTACAGTGCTTATTTAGACATAGGAGCTGGTTTGTATTCTGAATGTTTATGTAAATGGAACTCTGAGGTGCAATACATCTTTCTTAAAATAGATAACACTGGCAAGCAGGCTAAGCCCAGGCCCTTGATGCATAGCTCTTTCCTTTCTGGAAAAATCTTTTCTCTTGAAGTAGGGTCCATGATTTTTCTCAAGATTATTTCTAACAGTTCCATGTTGGGGTGGGGGTGTCTCGTGGGCTTCAGTTTTACTTCAGTTGCCTTTAGTACAGCAGTAGCTAACAGGACAGATTGGAATAGGGCTTTCTGTTTGCTCATTTAACTTACTTTTTTTCCTAAAGGGATCATTCATTATCTTGTAAATATATCTTCTGCCCCTTTGGCCACCTGGGAGGTGTGGAGTTGGTTTTCATGGCCTGTAGTGAGTAATATCCTTACCTCTTGTCAGAGAGACATTGGACCTCCTGAGGTGGACCAAGGAGAACAGTCTAGAAACTGTTGGGCCTTCTGCCCTAAGCTTAGCTTTTGGGGAAATTATGTCATGAATTATAAATTAAATATCAGTTTGTTAAGCTAGGAAATACATCTTTTTAGGAGTTGGTGGGTACTGGGTTTAGTAGCCTGTGTACCCACTTTGTGGTTACTGAGAGCTTTCAAGTCTGATTTAGTGACCCCTAAAGTATTTAGTGATGATTTAACCAGAAACCAGGAGAAAGGACCTTGAAGGAGACTTCATCTATTTAATGAAAAATGAGCAATTCCTGAGAAGAGCATTGGTATTCCTACAATGTTTTTGCCCAAACTTCCCTCAGTTAAACTCTTTTACATGATATAAAATTTGACCTATGAAAAAGTATAAAATAAAAAATTATTATTCTCTATCTGTATGAAAACTAGTTCCCTTGACAATAATTATAACTATAGTTCCTTTCCCTGAGTTGTATATGTATACACACACACACTAGCACACACAGACTGCAGTTGTCCAGGTAAGATTGTACCATCCCTCATTATCCTTCACTGCCTGTTCTGGAGCCCCTTTGATACCAGTGTGCCCAACTGCTTGTTCTGTTCAGTACATAGAACACCTCGCCACACTGTGATTCCTTGAGTCATTTTAGTAATGAATATATTTAATGTTTCAGTTGGGTTTTCCATATACTCTCTAGTAAATGATATATATATATATATATAATCTATGTTATATTATATATGTTATATTTTATTATATATCTTAGTATTTTGTGAATGCTTAAATGGCATAATCTTAATTGGCATAATCTTAAATGGCATAATCTTTAGTACTTGAGTGGGTTTTTTTCAGGATGTTGTCTAGTACCCCCAGGTTGAACCATCTTATACTCCTATGGAGACACTCTATCTCTTAGTGTCCTTTGGTTTCCATTTAGTTTGTTTTCGAGACAGGGTCTCTGTCCCACCCAGGCTGGTTTCAAACTCAGGACCTTCCTTCTGTAGCCTCCGGAATGCTGGGATTGCAAGTGGGCACCATCATATCTGGCTTATAGTTTTTTTTATTATTATTATTTGTTTTCCTTTGAATATTTTTATGTTAACCAAAGGATGTAGAAGGTTGTTTACCTATTTCTCTACACCTTGCCAATCATGGAAATCTGAGTCCTTTTATCAGTATTTCACTGGTGTAATTTGTATCGAATTTTGAGTGAGGCTGAGCACTTTAGAAATTATGAATCATCTTTTCCTTTGACTATACTTATTTCCACATAGCTCTTTTAGATGCTTCACGTGGGTTGCTTAGATCTTTACTTAAAAACTTTAGAATATATTCCTTGTGTCATCCGGAAGTATAAGACCATGATAGATGGGTCCGTAGTTCTGCTTCACCACGTGTAGATAAGCCTCTTCTGAATATTCTAAACAAAACTGTTGGAGATGCACACAGAGAACCTTGTTTCTTCTTTCCCCACTACTGCTGTTTCCCTAAAACTAATTTGAAGTTTTAAACCTCATCTTTTACTTCCGTGTTCCAAAGGCACAAATGACAGTGCCTATGAACGTTCTGACCCAAGCTGGGGGAATTCTGGCTGCACTGGTCCTTGGGTTCAGAGTTTATATTCATATATACTTAATGAATGTTTACAAGGCTTGTGGTTAAACTTGATAAATAACAAGACTTAGGGAAGAGATTCTTTGGGGAAATAAAGTGTCTTTCCTTTGCTATTTTTTTCGGTTCCCCTCTGAATTAAAATGGAAAATTGTCCTTTTCTTTGCAACACTAACTAGGGTAATTTCTTCACAGCAAAGGTCAATGACCTCGTGGCCACTGCTTACAAGACAATAAAAACGAAGCTGCCACTGACACTGAGAAGCATGTCACTGTACTTGTCCAATAAGGACACCGAGTTCATCTTGTTTAAGCCTGTTAGGGTGAGTGGTGTGCAGCTTGTTGGCTGGTGACTGAAATGTGTTTTTCTCCTGTCACTTTCCCTTCCTACAGATATTTCAGTGCCAGTGACGTTAATGCTCTCTGGGGTCTTAGAGGCTCCAGAACTGACATCTGTAGGCTTAGATTGTATTCCTTGCTCACTTTGTCTTAAGTTTTTTGTTAATTTTGAAAGTAGAAATTAATAAGTAAGCAAAAAGAAGAATCAGATCTGCACTTTGCCCTGTGGCCTAACACTTGGGACAGCAGCATTTCAGGATTTATGCCCTGTTTTACTGGTGAGCAGAGGAAATAAATGACTTGTAACAGCCACCAAGGGATTAAGTGTCAGAGTGGATTTAATACTCATAGCTTCCAGTTCGTGTTGAGTTCACAGCTTTACCCAAAGCACTGGTTGATTTTTTTAAGTGCATTTTATGTGTCTTGAAACTTACTCTCTTTTGTGTAAGAAATTGCTGAAGACTTATTGTGCTCTGTGGGGATAAGATCTATGAGGGTTTAATGCTTCTAGGAATTATCTGATAAGTCTTCCTCAGGTTGTGCTAACGTGTAAAATTTTAAAGTACAAATTATATGTCTTTGGTAATCTCATAAAAATATATTTCCTCTACTTGCTTTGGGAAGAACCATGATGATTTAATGCTATTAGCACTGCTTGTTTATGACGTGTACATTTATCCCCTGGACTGTCTGATATGGTCTCTCCTAAGAATAACATTCAGCAAGTCTACCAGAAGTTCCATGCTCTGTTAAAGGAAGAGTTCAGCCCTGAAGACATCCAGATCATTGCTTGTCCTTCCATGGAACAGGTATCCACAGACTAACGGCCCCTTGTTTATTTCACTTGAGCAGATAACACGTTTGAGCAAACATTTCTAATTTTAATTTGACAGCTTCACATTGTTTTATCTTAATGAGTAAGAATTCAAACTTTGAATTGTGTCTAATTCTGGGGAGTGGCTGTAGAGTTTTATTTTCTTGTTTAATCCATTCTGATAATGGCTGGCCTGTTTGTGAAGGACTCAGTGTGTCAGCCTGCCAAGTCGCCCTGTTTGAAACAGGTTAGCATGCAAGTGCCTGGAATGGAAGTTATTTTAGGAACTAGAATCGATGCTGGACCTGTCTGTTTTTTTTTCTCTCTGAATTTAATAACCTAAATTAGAGCCCAGTTTGTGTCAGCATTTGTTTCATTACTCAATTCAGCCAGGAAATTTTGATCAGACTCCTGTTATGTATTAGGAGTAGCCTGGCTCTTTAGAGAATAACTTATTTCTTGCCTTCAGGACTAGAGAGTCTTGGGAGTGGTCAGGTTGTGGAGAGACTGGGGAGAACGTGAGACCAGCCGTGTGGAGACTTAGGAACATTGCTGTAACGGGGAGAATTCATGCGCCACAAAGATCTCCTGCTAAGGTGTAGAGCTCAGTAGTTCCTAGTATATTTACAAGTCGGCGCAGCCATCACCACCCTCTGATTCTAGAACATTCTCATTACTCACAGTTACCACTCACCAGCCTCCCCCCCACCCCCACCCCAGTCTTTGTGGATTTGCTTATTCTGATCATTTTATCCTGTGGAGTCATGCATTGTCTTTCCTAACTGGGGTCTGTCACTCAGCACACCCTCAAGGCTCAAACATGTTGTAGCATGTGGTTTTTTAATTTTTTTAAGATTTAATTTTTTTAAAGATTTATTTATTTATTGTGTATACAGTATTCTGCCTACATGCATG
>LOJH01007066.1:0-22678 GCA_001685095.1 Ellobius talpinus | reverse complement strand
ACACACACACACACACACACACACACACACACACACACACACACACACATAAACCAAACAAGCTGAAGAGGAAGAAGAGGGAGAAATGGCCACACCACAGTTTGAGAGGACTTTCAGATATCTAGCCCTGCTGATATCCAAAATACAGGGAGCTTTTTTATGAAAAAAAATTATGAATCTTAACACACATTAATAATGTGCTTAAAGAAGCAAGAAACCAGGACCAAATCAAAAAATCAGAATAAATATCCAGAAACATACCCTAAAAATGTCAATAGAAGAATTACCTGCAGAAAATGCACAATAAGTATCCTAGAGATAGTAACCAAACTCAAGAGCAAATGGCCTTCAACAGTATCAAAGTTTCAAAAAGTTGAAAAGTGTTTTTAAAAAGAATCAAAAAACTAAAAAAAATCAAATAAAAATTGGAGCTACAGAATGCAAAAACTAAACTGAATAATTCACTATAGGAGTGTAATAGCCTACATGATCAAGCAGATGGAAGACTAGATAACAGGCTTGTGCTATTTGAAACTGAAGCATCCCATTACCTCTTTCCCATGGAGACACATTCCAAAACTTCTTTTCAAGCCTGAAACTGAAAATTCATGTTACCTGTAAATGTTGTGCTTTTCCTATTCATGATATACAAACCCAGTGCCTTTTCCCTCTTTATTAATAATTTATCCTGCACAGAACTTCTAAATTATGAAGTTTAAAGTCCATAAAAACAGCATAAATTTATTTTTTCTTCCTCAAAATGTCATGGATGTTAAGACTGAAGCTTGTATTTCTCACCAATTTTAATACATGATATTTGTCCTTTCTAATTGAGAGCTTTCTCTTTTTGCTTGAATGAAAAGTCTGTGGCCACTCATTAACATACCAGATTACTGGCATCATTACCTGTGGCTTGGAGTTCATTGTTGTGTAAAATAAAGGTTACTGAACACAGCTCTTAACATACAGTGTCTGCTATGATGGATTGCCAGCTACTTATGAACCAGACGGATAGATAACATAGATGGGTGCCCAGGCGAAGACACACAGCCAGGGTGGAGCAGGAGAGGCCACTGTGCTACTTAGACTACAACTTAAAGCTTATGGATTTCTGGTTCTGAAATTATCCACTTAACATTTACAAACCACTCCTGCTTCAAATCACTGAAACTGCAAAAAAGCACTACCATAATCAAAACGGAGTACTGTATTCAGTCAGAAAGAAAAAAAGTGATAAATAAGAAAAGACAGCCTAAGGGCAAGACATCATACAGTTACTGGATAGCGGAAGGGGGCCGGCGGAGAAAACTCATTTGAAGAAAATCTTCCCAAGTCAGAAAAGGCAATAGACACCAAGACACAAGACGACTACAAACTCCAGAAAGTACTGGAGTTTCACAGCAGCACACGTTAGGATCAAAATGTCAGAAATGAAGGATTTTGAAAGAAAGAGAGCCTTCCTAAAGAGAGCCTTCATTAAAAAGCTACCAGCATAATTCTCCACAGAAACCTTCAAGGGCAGAAGTGTTGGGGGGGAGGTGTCAATTCAAAGTGCTTAGTGAAGAAAAAACGCTGGCAAGCAAGAATACCACCTCCAGCAAAGCTGCCCTTCAAAAATGAAGGATATTTCAAACTATCAAAAACAAATAAAGATACTCTCAAACACAATAAGCTTTATTGGCCTCACATAAAGTGTGAAAGGGGTTCTTCCAGTTGAGAGCTAGTCAGCAGTAAGAAAGCAGGGCACCCTCCAGTGAGAACTCCAAGAGAGCACTGCGACCCTGGGAAGGTGCATCACTGAGCCATGATGTAGAAGTTAGAGTGTGGAAAATGTGTAACTAGAGAATACCTTTTAAATCATACAGCTTAAAATGATGTATTCTGCCATAGCAATGGAGAAACGAACGAGCAAAGAGTCCGTTTTACCGAAGTTGAAGGTAAAATTGTTATGAGCCAAGAATGTCAGCTTGGACTTGCTGATGCTTAGATTTTAATGCCTTGAGAATCAAGGGAAATGCTTACATTTGATACAGAATGAGAATGAATCAAATTGCATACGTGTGCAAACATAATAAAGTCCTTCAGGTATATATCCAAGAGTGGTAGAGCTGGATCGTATGGTAGCTCTGGTTTCATCTTTTTGAGGAACCTCGAAATCGACAGCAGTTTCCACAGTGGTTGTGCTAATTTCCCTTCCCTCCAGCAATGAATAAGTAAGTGGTCCCTGTCTGCACACCCAGCACCAGCATCTGCTGCAGTTTGTTTCTTTGATTTTTGATCTTTGATCTTGGGCATTTTGTCTCGCAAGTGCCGGGATTAAAGACTTGAGCCACCACAACCACCTAGGTTTTTTAATTGTTTGATGTATTTAGCTATCAGGGAAATTCAAATTAAAACTACTTTGAGATTTCATCTTATCCCAATGTGAATTCAAAGCCAGCCTGGTCTATGAGTTCCAAGAGAGTCAGAGCTACCTAAAAGGGGATCATGTCTCAAAACAAAATCAATACAAAGAAATTTAAAAAGCAAAATCTAAACCATTTGTATTTCGTCTTTTGAGAACTATTTAAATACATGCTCCAGTTTTTAACTGGTTTGTTTTCTTGCTGTTCAGATTTTCTGTTCTCTGCATATTCTAGAAATTTGGTGGCTCTCAGACGTATTAGCTGGTAAAGCTTCTCACTGGGACTGCATTGGGGTCAATCTGTGATTTTTATATCTAATGTTTGGTTTTATGAAGTTGGATATCTTTGTGTTTGGTATAGAAATGTTCAGAGGCCTCTGTGGATTTTTCTTTGGATGAGTATGAAATGTACTTCCTTTCCTCTTCTGATTAGTTTTGGTTTGAAAACTAACTTTATCAGGTACTAAAATAGCAACACCTGCCTCTGCTCCATTTATCAGAAATACCGGCTTCCATCCTATGATGGTGCCTTGGTGGTAACTTGTGTTTCTTGGAGGCAGAAAGATGGATTCTGATGTCTAATCCGATCAGTTAGTCTCTGTCTTTTGTGGGCAGATCTTAGACTGTTAAAATTGAGGGTTATTAATAAATGATGTTAATGATGTTGTTTTCTTGGTGTTAACTGTTCTGGGATTATGTACTCACTGTGCCCGCTTTAGTGTGTTTTAATCATCTCTTCAGTCCAAAGTATTCCTTCTAATTTTCCTCAGTAGAGGAAGGTTTGTGAACATAAAATTCCTTAAGTCTGTTCTTATTGTGGAAATTTTTTCTTTCTCCTTCAATTACAGCTGACAGTTTTGCTCAGTTTGTAAGTTTGGGCTGGCATATGTGGTCATTTAGAACTTGCAGGACTTCTGCCCAGGCCCTTCTGCTTTACAAAGTCTCCACTGAAATCAGCTATTAGTCTGATGGGCCTGCCTCTCTCTGTGGCATGGTCTTTCTCTCTTGCTGCTCTCGAAAGCCTTTCTTTGTCCTGTGTACTTCATATTTGATTTGTGTGCTTTGTGGAGAGTTTCTTTTCAGTTCTGGCTGCTTTGTGTTCTGAATACTTCTTATACATTAGCAAGCATCCCTTTCTTTAGGTTTGGGAAATCTCTTCTATGATTTTGTTGAAAATATTTTCTGTGCCTTTGAGCTGTGTTTCTGCTCCTTCTTGCATATCTACTATTTGCAGGTTTGGTATTTTTTAGTGTCTCGGATTTCCTGTATGTTCTTCTCTTGGGACTTTTGACATTTACTATTTTCTTTGACTAAGTGATACACTTCCTCTACCTTGCCTTCAAGACCTGCCGTTCTTTCTTCCACATGATTCTATGTTGGTTGTACATTCCTGTCTGTTCTTTGTTTGATTTCCCAAGTTTTTCGAGTTTTATTTCATTTGGACTTTTCTTCAGAGATTCTTTGTCTTTATTAATTCCATTTTGTTATCTTGAACTGTTTTCATTATTTCATTCAACTGTGTTTTTGTGTTTCTCATTCATATCCTCTTTGAGATCATTGAACATACTTATAATTGCTATTTTTAAGTCATTTTCCTATGTGTTATCAAAGGCATTTTTCTCAAAAATCAGTACACTATGGATGTTAATTTGAGGAAGAACATATTTTCTTCTTTATTCATATTGTTTTTGTAATTAGACTTAGACATCTGGAATTAGGTCTTCGGTGGTAGTTCTTGGTGACTTTCTGTTCCCTCCTTTGTCAAGTGGTTGTTTAGATCCTTGTTTGGTCCTATCCCAGCCTGCCAACATGTGGGTTGCTTGAATGTTGATTAATGTTCAAACTTGGGGCCACTATATTTTGGTTTGCAAATGGGATGTCTAAAGTGGTCTTATCTCAGGGTAGTTCTGGGCAGACTCCACAGGTGTAGGTGGGTGTCAGACAGGTGGTAAGAGGGAAACTTTTAAGCATGTTTTTTTCCAAAGAAGAAACAACTAAAAATATATTTCTTATATTTTTGGTTGTGAGCCTAGCCTTTAATGGCTGAGCCATCTCCCCAGCTAATGGGAGCTCACCAATTCCAGCATGACTGGGAAGGAACAAGCATAGGACCAAGCTAGTCCCTCTGAATGTGGTTGACAGTTGTATGGCTGGGGCAGACTGAGGGGCCACTAGCAGTGGCACTGAGATTTGTCTCTACTGCTTGTACTGCCTTTTGGGGTCCTATTCTCTTTGAATGTATACCTTGTTCAGCCTGGATGTAGTGGGGAGGGCCTTGGACCTTCCACAGGGCAGGGTGCCTTGTCCTCTCTTAGGATTGGGGTGGTGTGATGTAGGAGGTGTGTGGAAGGAATGGGAGGATGGGAGGGAGTAGGAATTTGGATTGGTATTTTTTTAAAAAAATCTAATAAAAATATGTCTTTGCTCTTTTTTAAGATATTTTATTTTATTTTTATTTTATGTGCATTGGTGTTTCAAGTTCCCTGAAACTGGAGTTACTGACAGGTGTAAACTGCCATGTGGGTCCTGGGGTATGAACCCTGGTCCTCTGGAAGAGTAGTTGGTGCTTTTGACTGCTGAACCATCTTTCCTCTTTCTTTAGTCTTGATAATATATTTTTAATATTAATCTAATAATGAAAATAAAAACAAACTTAAGCATGAATAAATTCAACAAAGCAAATGTCCTCAACTTGTGACAAAATATATACTGTCTTATTTTTAGAAACACATTCTAGGGATGGGAGCTATGGGTCAGTTGTTCTGGGAGCTCACCGTTCCTTCAGAGGTCCCAGGTTCAGTTCCCAGCACACACATTAAGCAGTTCATAAGCACCTGAACTCCAGCTCCAGGAGATCCAACATGCTCTTCTCCACAGGTACCAGTACACACACATACACATAAATTTTTAAAAATAAATCTTTTAAAGGAGCCTTGGAGTTTAAAGAAAAGGTATTGTAACCTAATGTAATTTACAGATCTAAGACTTCCTAGAACCAAGAATTTATTTTAAAAAAATATACATTTGGTCATTTGTTTTCTAGTTACTACTTCTGAATAACAAAATATCCTCCCAATAGTGGCTTTTAAAAAAGAAATCATTGTATTATGAGTGCTTGCAGCTCTATAGGATGGTGCTGAGGAAGGTGTGCACCGACCTTCGTGTAGGGAGTGGGGAAACTGGCAGCCAGGTAAAACGGAGAGTCAGTCCAACAACCAGATTCTGTGTTTTTATCCACATTTTAAAAGAAGAAATTGTTAAAATATCTTTCTTAACTCTTGAAGGTATATTTTTAATATTAATCTAATTATGAATATTAGGTTAAGGATAGTGTGCACTGGAGAAGGAAGGTGTGAACTGGACTGAGGAAAGTGTGCAGTGGGCTAAGGAAGGCATGCAGGTGTGCACTGGATAAGGAAGGTGTGAACTGGACTGAGGAAGTATGCACTGACCTGAGAAAGGTGTGCAGTGGACTAAGAAAGGTCTGAAGTTGGTTAAGGAAGTTCACTGGGTGAAAGAAGGTGTGCACTGGAGTTTTTCTTGACAAGCACTAAAAGACAGGTGGCTGGCATAGCTGGAAGCTGCTGTGATATTTGCTCCTGACAGTTCGGTCTTGGTTCTCAGCAGAACTATGGCTGTCTCTAGAGGTCACGTGATAGTGCTCTGCAGAGAGGCGCTAATCCAACTGCACCAACCGCATCCAAGGAGTTGGATGATTGGGATTGGGCCTCGTGATTTTCAAGATTAGTTTATCAGACCTTGTCTTTCTAAACCAGTGAACTTTCTGTTAAGTGGACCTGTTTCTGGAGAGTGCACAGCCAGTTCTGTGGCCCAGGAGCAGTGCAGACCGGGGACAGCAAGGGGAAGACAAACCCCACTGCTGTTTCCTCTGTGGCGCCAACCACATCATCATCCTCTGAGACTGCTCTCTGATGAGAAGCTGGATGCCTACTAGATGTTAGAAATCAAGGTTTTAAAAAGTATTCCCAGGACATCATAATGTGCATTGCATAGTGGTGGGAACACACGCCAGCTAAGAGTCTTTAACCACAGAAAACTCAGGGTTCAGATGTTCATATGAAGGGAAAGGACAAACATGGAGAGGCCTGGCGGAACAGCTGATAGTCGTTGTCATGAGGGCTCTGCTTTCTGTCTGTCTTTGTACTCTGCCATGCTATGGTTTCACTATTAAATGGCTTTCTAAGGCAAGAGCACAAAGTACAGAAAATAATGTTAATTATGATAAAAAGAAAAATAGAAGCAAGGTCAACGTCCAACTGAAAGAAAATGCTTCAAAACTGTGTCTATTTAAAACCATGCTTATGAACACTGTGGTAACAACATGTTATAAAATATCTTAACTGTCAAATTATTAATTAGTACACATGCACAGATATTTTAAGACAAAATAATTGCAGCACTCTTTGAGATTTAGAAACAAATCCTTTTCTTCAAACTTCAGAACATTAACACCAGCTAAAAGTTTGTGGGAGAAGAGGTAACCACTAGTCGTGATAGCTTAGCTGTCTTTAATTCACTTCCTCGCTCCAATAGCTAAAGCCCTGAACAAAGAACTAAGCAAAGAATAGTAGACCTTGAAAGGGGAAATAGAGAAGCTAAGTGCTAATTCAGCCAACAAAAGCTCTGTGCTGTCATACAAATCCTGGCTGAAGTTGGTGATTACTAGTCATATATGTGTGTGTGTGTGTGTGTGTGTTATAGGCCTTATCTGATCTTGGTGGATATTTTACAAGTGAAGAAACTGGAGTTTAAAACGATTTCATTGCTTCATGAAAGGGAAGCAAATAGAAAAATACCTACATTCTACTATCACTGGGCTCAGATGGCAGAATGACCCTGGTCCATACTTGTGACCTTCACTTTTTTTAAAACAGAATTCGTCCACATTTCTCAGTCGGGCTACTCATCTGAAAGGGAGGGTACATTCTAGAAAAGAATTTGGACATGAGTGAAAGAACGCAACAACAGCAAGAGTGGGAAATGAAAGCTGACAGAAGGAAAAGACATAAAAAGTGCCCGAAGAACTGAGAAAGCATAGGTCTGTGGCAGCTCAGAGCTGTTCCACCTCAAACGCACAGCCCTGGGCAATGCTAGGTTGGCACATTTGTAGTCAATGTCCTCTACTCCTAGCATGGGAGGAACATAACACAATTTATTTTATACAAAAGGCACCTCCCTAGCTACCCCCTTCCAGTTCTCAATGGATGCGGGTTTCTCTTGATTTGCCTTCATAAAACTAAAAATCCAGCACAAAATTTACAAGCTGATTTCTAAGCCGCTGCCCCTCAGAAAATTTAATCCCAGATGCACTATTTGGCTTCTCTGCCTACCTAGAAGCTGACACATGGACTTCACAGCAACTCCGTTATCGGGATGCTGTGGAACTTTGCTCGCAACTTAACAACTGAAAGTGAAGCGTCAGCTGAAGCTCTCCGTGCCACTGTGGTTTACATTGAAGGCTGCTCTTTGTAGAAACATGATTTCTGTGGTTTAACTTTAGGCTGTTTTCTGTGGTCCTCCCCTGGAACGGGAATGCGTCAGAGGAACAGCTTCGCTTCCTGCGCAGGCTGGAAAGTGTTACCAGCAAAGTTTGGAGACACTGTGAGTGAACGCTTTGCCATATGTTACACTAAACTTGATATGCAAAATCCTATCAGTTTCCAGTTTCCCAGAACATTCAGAAGGAGAAAAAAAGAGAAAGAAGCTCCGGCTTATAAATATAAAAAGCATCTGTCTGCACAGGAACCCCTGCTCTGTCATTTCGCAAATGATTCCTACTTATATGTACAAGAGAAATCAGATCTGATGAACCATACAGGAAATGATGTGTTGTTTTGCTTAGCATTTGCAGTATCTATCCGTAGTTGCACATGGCTGGCTGGTGGGCTACCATTGCACAGAGATCTCAGAAGTGCTGCTCAGTGTGGTCCTGAAGCATTCGTGTTTCCAAGTTAAATCTTTCTGTGAGATATAATGTTTGTGTTTAAATGCTTCCACCCCAATTTTTAACTCAAGAAGCCTCATGAGCATCCATGAAATGCTTGGCAGTTTCACCATAATGCCTTATTTCTTACTGACTTTCCAAGCATCTAAAGAATGTCCCTAGAGTCAGTCACCTGGACACAAATGTCCTTCACTTTATCAGTAACACTTAGTGAGGGTGGTCGTTTGTTTGTTTGTTGAGACAAATGATCCGACAGTATAGCCCTGACTGGTCTAGAACTCCATATGTAGACCAAGCCAGCCTTGAATTCATAGAGAACAGCCTCCTGTGCCAGGATTAATGTCATGTGCCTCCACATCTGGCTGTTAGTAGCACTTTTAAGAATACTTCTGAGGTGTCTCGTGGCCCACTTCCCCAATGAGACACATCGTTTTGCAGCGTCTTTTACAGGGAACTGGCTTTCTATCCTGAAAGCCAGTGAGTGCCTCGTGGCTCTCGTGAGATGAACAGATAACGCAGCCAGAACGCTGTGCTGTCAATCAGTCTGCGAGGCCTTCACACCGTCTGTTCGCAGCCCGTTTCCGCGTCAGCAGCACTTGCTTTCTTGACTACAAACTCTTGTCATCAATATGATGTTTGTCCTTCATTCCATTGGTTGTTTTCTAGCACCACAGACGTCACTAAGACTTTTTCTGGCAAACTCTTGGCCTATTTCATGCAATAGCTGTTTCTGCGATGTTTCCAACTGAAGTCCTCTAACTGCAAAACCATTCTGGTTTGCTCTCTTTCTCTTTTCATTCATTTTTCTTATTTAGTAAACTGAGCCTCTTCTTGTTCTCAGTCACTTGTTTCTGCCTCTCCAGTCATGTTAATATCACATACTCATGATTCTTGTTCATACATCACCAGTAGTCTCTTCATTTACAACCTTCTGTATTTCAAAGGTTGCTATGCCTTGATGTTTCTTTTTTAGAAAAATTCTTTAGAAAGACACTATCTACTCCTCCCTCCAATCTCAGAAGCATTAAAATGGCTCTCTCAGATATAAAAAAGTGCCCATTCCCTTTTCCCTCAGAAACCAGAGATGAAAACTCTCTGCCCCCCTTAACAGAACTAAAACAAAAGCTGTACCTGTTCATATGGCATGGATAACATGCAGCGTGTGGCCTGTCGCTTCCTTCTCCTGGGGATAGGCATAATCAAAGTATTCTCTCAGCCTGACATGCATAGGAAAAGGACTTGACATCTATTAGAACAAGCAATTCTATACTGAATTAGATGGCCTCTGGAGAAAAGAAAGACTCGCTATAAATGCATACTTTTCAGCCTTGAGAAAATACAAATGTGCATCCTTATGTTTTATTAACTCTAGTAAAATGTCATCAAGAAGGTTCAAACTAAGGTGGACATGGTTTATTCCTTTAATCCTAGAACTACAAAGGCAAAGATAGGGGGATCTCTGTGAATTCAAGACTAGCATGGTCTACATAGTAAGTTCCAAGGTAGCCTATCTCAAAAAAAGGAAAGAAGAAAGGGAGGAAGAGAGGGGAAAATGGAAAGAGGAAGGGAGGAAAGAAAAGAAAGTTCAAACATTTTCTTTTGGGGGGAAATAAAATTTTTTCATTCAGGATATTCTGACCATAGTTTCCCCTTTCGCCTCCTTTATCTCCTCCCAGGTCCTCCTCACCCATCCAACTCTACACCTCCTTTCTTTCTTTTTAGAAAACAAACAGGCAAAAAAGCCACATATAAGCAGAAAAGAAAAAGAAAAAAAGCATGAGAAACATACACATGAAAACACACACACACACACACACACACACACACACACACTCACAGCACTCAAGCAGACATCATGCCGGAGAAGGAGCTTAGAATTTGACATCCAGATCCACAGGCAGCAGGAAGAGAGAAAGAGAGACCCTGGGCCTGGCTTAAGTATTTGAAACCCAAAAGCCCACCTCCAGTGACACACTTCCTCCAACAAGGCCACACCTTTTAATCCTTGTCAACTAGTGTCACTTCCTAATGACCAAGCATTTAAATATGTGACCCTATGGGGGGGTGTTCCTAATCAAACCACTCAGTGGACTTTAAATCCATTCAGATAGTGGTTGGTTCCTCCCACAACCTTTGTGCCAATATTGCACTAATATATCATGCAGACAGGCCACCAATGTAAATCAAAGAGTTTGTGTCTGGGTTGGTATTTACCTTTCTCTGGTAGCATGCAGACTACCTCCCAGGACCATGAACACTGGTCAATAGGAGTTAGAGTTCTAGTTAGACACCGGCTCTACCTCCCTGTGTTCAACGAGATGTGTAGGTGTTTCTTCAGCAACAAGGCCTTACTGTCAGTTTGTGGAGAGTAACTAATAGCCTGAGTTATTTAGGGGTTTTCCTGGGGTCCCTATTAGATGTGGCCCATTCCTGGCACTGGAGATTTCACTCAGTGGTAGGAGAAATCTGGGTGGGTTTTTGTCTCCCTTGTTATCTGATTATTCCATTTAGACTTCTTTCATTTCGGTATATATTTAAGGAAGTTTCTGCTGTAGCCAGTTTCCAATGAGCCCCCAAGTGGCCCTCATGCTAGCTATCCCTCCCCATATTCCCTCGCCAACCTCCCCCTTCCCTTCCTCCCTGTTTGATCCCCTATTCTAGTCTAGTTTGGGATATTAGCCTATTATTAGAGATGTAGTTGTTAAAAATCCTTTTCAGTTCTGTAGCCTGTCACTTTTTCTGAATGATGGCGTCCTTTGCCATACAGAAGCTTTTCAGTTTCATGAGGTCACACTTATTAATTGTTATTTTTAGTGGCCATGCAATTGATGTCCCATTCACAGACTCCTTTCCTGTGTCAGTAAGTTCAAGGCCATCCCCCACTTTTTCTATCGGGTTCAGTGTAACTGGTATTATATTGAGGTCCTTGATCTGTCTGGAGCTGAGTTTTGTGCAGGATGTTAGGCATGGATCTAATTGTATTCTTCTACATGCAGCCATAAGTTTGACCAGCACCATTTGTTGAAGATACTCTCTTTTTGTATGTGTGTATGTGTGTGTGTGTGTGTGTGTGTTTCTGGATTCTTTGTCAAAAATCAGGTGTCAGTAGGTATGTGAACTTATGTCTGGGTCTTCAATTTGATTCCTAGGTAAAAAGTGTTTCTTGGTATTGGGGACTGACATGAAACAATAGGTATGCATTAGGCAAGCGGGGACTCACTGGGTCCACAGGAAGGAAGAAAGATGGGTCCACTCCAAGGCTTGGCAGAGTCCCCGGGAACAGAGAAAGAATGGAAAGACAGGCCTCTGCAAGCAGGCTGCTACATGGCTGGGAATGAGACTGGAAAATTGTAATGGAGGACAAGAAAGAGAATAAAGAAAGATCCCCTACCTGACTCCCAGCTGTATGGCCACTGGGTTCCCATGTGAACCAGAGGGTTAAAACTTTTAGCAATTTTTAGCATGTGAGATTAAAACTTTGGCCTAACCTCATTCTACAGTTCCAGTCTATGGCATATACAGCAGCATATGTCATAATTAGTGATGCATGAGCTAATTTGACACAAGTCATGTCACTAAAGAGAAGGGGGCCTCTACTGAGAAATTGCCTCCATAAGATGATACTTTAAGCAATCCCGTGGGATAGTTTCTTGATTAGTGATTGATATGGGAGAGCCCAGCCCATTGTTGGTGGTGCCATCCCTAGGTTGGTGGTCCTGGATCCTATAAGAAAGCAGGTTGAGCAAAACAGTAAGCAGCTCCCCACCATGTCCTCTGTATCAACTCCTGTCTCTAGGTTCCTGCTTTGTTTGATTTCCTATCCTGACATCCTTCAGCGAGGAGCAGTGATGTGGAAATGTGAGCCAAATGAACCCTTTCCTCCCTAAGCTGATTTTCATTATAGTGTTTTATCATACCTAAGACACAGCAATATACATCAGAATTAAAGATAAATGGGTTCAGTAATCATGTAGTAATTACATGAGTAATCATGTAGTCATATACGTTAACAGAGAGATACATAGGTTCAGTAAGCAATATGTATAACAGTGTATGCTGTCATAATTAGGGAAAACCTGCATTGAAGCATGAAGGTGTATGTATATGAATATACAGAAAATCTCAAAACTATTAAATAAAAGGTAGACTATAGAATTACATATACCTATTTTTATACATCTGCACTTATGGTTATAGACTTAAGGAGGGAAAATTGCTGTATATAGTTACTTTGGCTTAAAATGTTTCTAGAACTTGTCATACATGACATAGAGTAGGGAAAATTGTAATGCAGATTTGCAAGAGGAATTGATTTTTGGAAAGCCACATGTACTGGGCCATGATAAAGCATGATGCGGAAGACAGAAGGTTGCCATGCTTCACAGAGAATAAGAATTGAAGACATCATGTGTCTGGGGAGCACTGTCATCCAGTGTTATAGCTGAGGTGTTAATATGAAGGTCTATGCCCAACCCAAAGTCCTACATGTGATATAATAGTGAACAGAAAAACAAACAAAATGTCAGACTGAGAAAATAGCTGGAAGGGACAGAAGACTCCTGCTTTCCCCTGCCCTATTTCCTTCCCTACTTTCATTACTAAGACAAATGTTCGTTTTCAACAGGTAGCCTTCCCTAGTCATTAATATTTAATGAAACCCTTTATTGAAAGCTGTATATCACTTTCAGTTTCAATTGTGTCTAAGGTCACTTGATTGCATAATAATAATAATAATAATAATAATAATAATAATAATAATAATAAAAAATGTCAAAGCAAAACATTTTTGAAATTTTTCTATAAGTCAAACTGGTTTGTACCTTAATCAACACAAATATACCTTTCAGTTTCATAACATTATCGAGCCCCTTGGATCTTTTCTCAGCAGCTTGTATCATGTGGAAGAGCTGGTGATTTTAGCATGTGAACAATGATAACTGCTGATTCCTCTTAACAAGGTGGTTTACATAGTTCCTAAGAAATTGAAAGTAATATAGAATAGTATCACCCATAGAATGGTTTCTTTGTAAATAACTTTTTCTAAGAGATTTAGAATTTAAATAGCAAGATATGAGTCAAATGTAGATTCCCCACTATGAATTATTTTTAAATAGATATCTAACCTGCTTAAATTCTTCTTTGAATTAAACTCTTGCCCTGAGTTAGAGACCCTTATTGTCTTGATCATTCCTCTATTGCTATGAAGAGGCACCATGACCACAGCAACCCATTTAAAGAAAAGCATCTAACTGAGGCTTGCTTACCATTTCAAAGGGTTAGTTCGTTATTACCATGGTAAGGAGCATGATGGCACACAGACAGACGGGTGCTATAGAAGGAAGCGACAGTTCTACATTCAGATCCGCGGGCAGCAGGATGAGAGAGGCACTGGGCCTGGCTTGGGGTTTTTAAACCTAAAAACCCACCCCCAGTGACACACTTCAACAAGGCCATACCTCCTAATCCTTCTCAATTTGTGCTTGCCCTGATGACTAAGCATTCATATATATGAGTCTACAGGAGCCATTCTTTTTCAAACCACCACACCTACGATGACATTTTCCCAGTGCTGATGAATAACAGCCTGTTTTACCTGCAACCTTTGCAGTTTGTGGTCATTACTGTTTTGACTCTTAAAGCTTAAGCTATTTATATATATTTTTGTTTCTTCTACATCTTTACACAGCATCATGTCTTACTCGTACAACTAGGATTGTCTTGCCCTGTTAGGCCCTGGCAAATTTTTATGCCAAATAGCATTGTTTAAAATACCATGTTTCAGTTGAAACATATACATGCAGTTTGTATGGCAACCAAACACCAATTCTTTCTCATAAGGGTGGGGCATCTTGGTTCTTTCATCAATGTCTAGCAGGTGGATTTTCTTCATTCTCTTCTTCCTTGTCATTTGAGTATTTGCCCTATACATGAAGAAATGAAATTCTGAACTAACTTGGAACTCCCATGACTTCTCATAAAACACTGAATTAAAGGAACTATCTTAAAATAGAAAATAAATATTTTAAAAAATATTAAGTTTAAGTAATAAGGAGGGTCCAAGTGGATACACATGGATCTCCCTGGAAAGGGTAAGTGTAGATCTCCTGGGTGGAGTGGGTACAGGTGGGCATGGGAACTTGAGGGGTCAAATGGGGGGAGAATGGGGGAGAGTGCTCAGAGAAATTACTGGAAAGGGGAATTTCATGGGGTCAGGTAGAAGCCTGATGCAAGGGAAACTCCCCAGAGACTAGAAGGATTCCCCTGAGGTCTGATTGGTGACTTTCCCAGGTCTCAACAGAGAACCTTATGGAGGCAGATTCAGAGACCCAGGGCCAGACATTGGACTGAGCTCAGAGAGTCCTCCTGAGGAGAGGAAGGAAGGATTGTAGGAGCCAGGGGATCAGGAATAGTGCAGAAAAACCCACAGAAACAGCTACCCTGGCTCATGGGAACTCAGAGTCTGAACCAACAACCAAGGAGCCTGCATGGGACTGACCTAGGCCTTCTGCATATATGTGACAACTGTGTAGCTTATCCTATTTGTGGAAATCCTGGCAGTAGAGCAGAGGCTATCCCTGGTGCTATGGCTAGCCCTTGGGAACCTATTACTCATGCAGAATTGCCTTGCCTGAAGGTGCTTGGTCTTGCTGATGCCCATGGGAGGCCTGCCCCTCTCTGAGTAAATATGGAGGAGGAGTGGATTGAGGAGGGGAAGCAAAGGGAAGGTTGGGGAGGGGATGAAAGGAGAGGAGGAAGGGGAGGCTGTGATCAGGATGTAGAAATAAATTGATTAAACAAAAAATGTTAAGTTTGAAATAATCAGAAACATAGTGAGCACAGCAAAGGAAACAGTGAAAGAACAGCCTCCAGATGGAAGACGACCTTTGCCAACATATATTTGAATTAATGTCTAGAATAAAGAACTCAATAAATAAAACAGCCAAATTCTAAAATCAGCCCATCAGTAAATAGGCTTATGAATAGATAGCACTCAACAGTAGAAATTCTAGTGGTCAATAGATAATATGAAAAAATGTTGAATATCCTTAGATATCAGAGAAATGCTAGTAAAACCCTGCATTGTGAGTCTCTCGCCCTAGTCAAAAGAGCTATCATCAAGGAAACAGGCAAAAACTGCTACCTGGTGGGAATACAAACCAGCCACTATAGAACAAGTCTGGAGGTTCCTCATGAAACTGGAAATGGAATCCAACCACAGCATTCATAGTTGAATATGTTATTTGTATGCTCATTAAAAAAGAATAGTAAACAAATGAAGTAGAAACTTAGGGGGCATTCCCACCTTTTGAAAGTGTAATACTTTTTCATTCACAAATGAATGGACAAGTTTGATGTGTTGTTTCCCCTTCCAGACATGGTCCAGCCCTGTGAGCATGCTAACTGAGGCCCCCCCACCAGTGAGTTCTGTCCTTGTGGCTGCCAAAATTCAGTTCATTCACATATGAACCAAAGTCAGATTTTCATGTGGTCCGTTTTCTTTCCATTTCTTTTTCATCTACCAAGTCTTTGAAGTTAAATTAGACACATTCTCAAACATATATTTCAATTTCCTCTCTACATTTTCATTATGCTGGAGGGGCAGTGCTTTAAAACTAAGATGGAAAATGGTTTCTGCAGAAGAATGAAGATGTTTGTGTTACAAAACCGAGCAACACCTTTGTGGTATGCTCCTGTCTGCATAAGAAAGGTTTTCTTCTAATTAATCGCTTCTGAAGCCATCATCTGCAGTAACTGTGTTCTTTATTCTCTTCCTGAAAGTCTAATGCTACAAGACCAACTGTGTCTGTTCCCTAAACTGCTGAAGTAAGGTCTTCCAGAATAATGAGAAACAACATTGGAACAGCACAAGGCACAGACACAATGCAGACTTAATTGAAAATCGCTGGTGTCAGAGTTGGAATGACGCGTGAAATGTAAACATGTTTTCCGAAGCTGAAGCATTAACAATGCATTCCAGCAGCATTACTTCTGATATCTAGCACATTCATTCATCAGTCACTAGCTTGTAACCAAAGGGCTGAAGTTGTAGTTCTGATTGTAGCGTCAGGAAATCTAAGCAAGTAATGGCCAAGAAGACAAAACACGTCAAGCTAAATTGCTTTAAATTGCATTGACCCCATCCCTGTACCTTTGAAACCTGTCCCTAATTGAGAGCAATTGATTTGCCCCCATGGCTTTCTTTTAAAGCTTGCCAGATCTCAAATTCAAAATGTTAAGGCCTTTCTGAAGATCATTCTGCAGCTGAGTTTCCTCTGAGATGATTAAATGATGAGTATGGCGCAAGGCAAGTATTAAAACAGAACTCGGTGAACGGAAACCTTTGAAATCGAAGTCACATCTGTTTGCTGCCATTGGAGCAATAACATGAATGCAAAGTTGTCAACGGAAAACAGGATAGCACAAACTATGGAAGATATGCCAAGTTCTCAAAATTCTCACCTCATATGCCTGCTGTGTCCTAGCCCCTCTCTTACCTGCATAACCCCAATAGAGAGTAACCAGAAACTTCAGTGAGCAGGAGAAAAAGTTGAATCCTCACTGATTGGTGATTACTTTTTATCCCTGGTAGCTTGCACCTTCCAGCACTATTAAAAGAAGAAAGACTACATTTAATGAGTAGACCTCAGGTCTGTTCTACAAACACTAGCAGCCTATTCAATTCAGTGTTTAGTATTTCCTTAATTGGTCAGTGAAGGCAATAATGTAGTCATTGATCTTGATGGATATAAAGCGACAGGACTCTACAACAATTAAAGGCAATATCCTGCAATAATTGGTGAAAGAGAGCACAAAGTACAATGAAGTGGAAAGAAGCCTGCGTGGGTACACCAGGAGGAGCAAGTTACACGCACAAATGCAGGGATGCATTCCCTAGGATGGGAAGCAGAAGATGATAAGTGAAAACATGAGGTAGGAAGATGTTTGATGGACTCTTGAAGTACAAAGGGTGTGGCAGTAGGACTGTAGTATACGGTATGGTGACCATGTGGCCACTCTACACTGAGATGTACTGTGACTATCATCAGATTTGGTAGACCTAGTCTTAAGGGTGCAGAACACTGCAGGTTCAGGTGCCTGGTGTAGGTGCTTAGCTAAGGAGCCAGTGGAGCAAAGCTACCATCAGGGATTGTGACTGAATGCCTCAAAGTCAGAATCCTGCCCAAGCACTAAACTCCCTCATTACTGAAGGACTCTCAGTTGCACTCAGCCGAAGAAGATTGTCTTCCCACGCCCCTCCACAGCGGGCACATCAGGGCCAGATCTTGATCAGAAAACAGGGTCCTGGGAAAACTCACAAAGGGGGCATCGTCTCCCAACCCTTCATGCGACATATGTTTGTATGGAGCTCGCTGGTAAACCACCTAGTCAACCTGGGTCTGGGTCTGGGCTGAGAATGTAGAAGAGTAACTCCCACTACAGTGTTTTGAAAGTCAACCCTCAGCCCAAGAGGATTGTGAAAGCTAAGATTAATTGAAGTAAAAATAAACTAATGATGAAAGACTTCCCAAATAGATACTTAGATGTTCACATGTGAAATTTAGGGAAAGGATATAGGTGGAGTAGTTTGAAATTAGTGAATCAACGTGGTAATTCCACCTAGAGACAAGCAGTTGAAGAACAAAGCCCAGAGAAACAGCCTAGCCAAAAGAATGCAAGGTTTTGTTTCCAAAGAGAGATCCTACCTCAAAGGAATGCGGTGGAGAGTTATGAAGACCCCTCCTTTGGCCTCCATATGCTCCTAGGTCTGCAAACCCACTCAAGCACCTGCGAATGCATCAGATACACATACAAGAAGGGACTGGGCTGCCAGGGAGAGGTCTCAGCAAGTGAAGGTGCTTGTTCTAGACCTGAGGAGTAGAGTTCAACGCAGTTAATTAGATAACTTTAAGAAGAAGAGGAGGAAGAGATTAGGACCATACACTAAGATATTATTAGTAGTTCTCATTGTGTTTTCCTTGAAGCTGTGCTGAAATATCTCCGTGTGTGGGAGGGAAATCAATGGGAGAACTGCGTCCGAGTCTCACTGGCAGGTCAGTGAAAAAGATGACTTAAGAAGCTATGGGGGGGCGGCTGGAGAGATGGCTCAGTGCTTATGGGTACAGACTACTCTTTCAGAGGACCTGGGTTTAATTCTCAGCATCCACATGGCAGCTCACAACTCTCTATCGCTCCAAGATCTGATACTCTCAAATAGACATACATGCTGGCAAAACACCAACACACAAAAATAAAAATGAATTATTTTAAAAAAGAAGCTATGAGTGAAGTCCCAAGTCACTGGCAGTAGAATCTTGCCTAGTAGAAAAGATCAGAAGATGGATGCAGAAAAATAAGTGGCAAGGGGTGGCAGATCTGTCTGAGCTGGTGAGCTGCTGGAACAATGCTATAAAATAGAAAAATGATGTTTCTTCAAACTAGCAGGAGCATCAATGACTATAATACTATAAATAGCTATTGTTTGTTATGCAACAGGCTGTGCTCTGTGTTTCTTTATGACTGTAATGACAATCCTAAGGTCGCTCTACTGTTAACTCATGTTATTTGTTCTAGATGAAATCCTGAGAATTGGAAACTTTAAAGAGCTCAGAGCCAGAAGGTATGAGAACCTACTTTCTTAAACAGTGTGTAGGACGGAGCTAAAGACATATAGATTTGTTTATCGACAAAGGAAGCAGAGAAGTGGCCAGGAAGGAAATTACTGGAGAGGAACATGCCATCCAGGGTGCGAGGAGAACATGGGTGGTATCAAGTTAGAGGAAACAAGAATAAATCCTTGAGGAAACTAACAATTTTGTTTTTGTTTGGTTTGCATTTTTATTTCAGATGTTTTTACGTTCTATAATATTTTAGCAACTCTTCATTTGGTGGTCTTACATATGATCTCAAGACTGACCATTGGTACTGGATAACCCATTGAGGGGACTCTTCCCTGGAGAAGACTATTTATCCCAGCTTTAGCATTTCTTCTTTGACTGTAGTTCTCTGTCTAGAGGTGGAAACCATGAGATTCCCTCCTTCCATGTTAGCATATCATCCTTGTTTAGGTCTTAGGTAGGTAGCCATATTGTTGAGAATATATGGTATAGCTTCCTTGACATTTCTAGAAGACAAAGTCCAGCAGCAAGTAGCCTGTTCCTCTGGTTTCTATAACCTCTGGTACCTACAACCATTCCACTCCCTCTTCCACAATGATTCCTGAGACTTGGGTTGTATCATTTGGGACTGGGCACACATGATCACTTATCCTCTGATTTTTTTTTTTGGTCAATTGTGGTTTTCTGTAATAATCTCCATGTGTTACAAAGAGAAATTTCTTTGATGGGGTGAGTAAGAGCTACACTTTCCTGTAGGTATGAGGGTAAATATTTAGAAATCAGTTAAAAATTACACTGCTTTAGTAAAGTGATGGTTGTTGGTTCTCCTCCAAGATCCATTACCTCACTAGACTGAGGCAGTTTGCTGATTTCCAGTGCTGGGCATGATTCCTCCCCTACTGGGTTTTCCTTAAGTCCAGTTAGTGAGTTGCTAGTTACCAGTAAGACATGAGTGCCTCTATTGCACCTTTACGGTTAGTGCGTCATGTTAATAGTTATTGAAGTTCATAAGCATCATAGCTTGGTAGGATTACTGGTTGCTTCACTCCCCGGGAGGCTTGAATGGCACATGGACCATGAAAGCTAATCCTCAGGGAGGAGGCTTTCAGGTCCGATCCAGGTAGGATTCTCCAAGTCCTATATCTGAAGTGGTATCTTCAGCAATAGGGACTTACCATCCACCTCTGAAAGGCAGCCAGGGGCAACAGCTAACTTTCTGAACAAATATACTCTCTTTGTATATTTGCTCCCACCAATCCTATTGCTTGTTGCATATGCTTTTGTAACTAAAATACAAATTTTCTTTTGTGAAGAAAATTTGGATAGTTAGCTTGTTTGGCAAAAGATGCACAATATTGATTTCTGAGTGGAAATTACAATCCATTAAAATATACTTTTAAAAGAAATTGAAGTGTTTTATATCCTGAAGAATTGCACACACACACACACACACACACACACACACACACACACACGCCTTTTGCCTTCTATTTCTTTAAGAGCACAAAACAAATTCCAGGCTAGAGTACAAAATCTCAAAGGGTCAAGAGGCGGCATGCCTCACTTTGCTTGCTTGGTCCTCTATATTATGTTAGGGTGGCACACAAAAGTGGAGCTGAAAACCTAGGAGATGCGCTGTGCTTCCAGACTAAGGAGCTTTTCTCTCACGGCATATCCTTCCTGGTGGTGGTTTCTTTTGGTTTGGTTGTTCTGGTTCTGTCAGCTTAACACAAGCTAGAAAGAAGAACCATTGAGGAAAAAATGTGTCCATCAAATTGCCTGTAGGCAACTTTGAGGAACATTTTCTTGATCAGTGATTGACATGGGAAAGAAAGCCAAGTTCACTGTGGGTGGTGCCACCTCTGGGAAGGTGGTCCAGGGTATATAAGAAAGCAAGCCGAGAAAGCCAGGGAAGCAAACAAATTAGTAGCATCCCTCAGGCTTTCTGCTTCATTCTTGCCTTGAGCTCTGTCCCTGGCTTTTCTCAGTGATGGGGTGTGACCTGAGAGTTGTAAGGTGAAACAAACCCCTTTGTCCCTAACTTCCTTGTCGTCATGTTGTTTTCTCACAGAAATAAAAAAAAATCTAAGACAGGAGCTAAATTTAAGACTTTATAAATATTGCCTCATTTCTTACAAATGAGCTTCAGTTTCAGCAAAGCAACATCAACAGCTAACTTGTAACTCATTTTGGATAGGCTGACTTTATCAATACTGGTGCCGTTTTGCTCTCAGTAGTTGCACAGGTAAACATGCAGATAACCTGCGCCATCACAATACAAACTGCTGTTCAGTGACTGAACAGCAAACATGGTTGCGTCAGTATCACAGCATCGTACTCCAGCATCTGTGTTTCTCACTTTCTGTAAGATGCAGACACTGCTCATGGAGGTATGGCTCGCAACCAGCTCTTCTGTCAAAATAAAGCAAAAAAAAATGTAACTAGCAGCTAATTCAGTTAATATACATCTTTAATCCGTGTACTTACATGCAGACCTGAGTTTAATAACCAGATCCACATACAAGAAGCCTAGTACGTGCTTGCACTCCCAATGTTGGGAAGATCCAGGGCTCACTAGCTAACTAACTTCCCTACTGGGGGAATTATAGTCAAGTAAAAGGAAAAGGGAAAAAGGGGGGGGAGGTCAGACAGCATCTGAGGAACAATACATAAGGTTGACCTCTGACTTCCAGTTGTACACACGAATCTCTGTGTGCACACACACACACAAATCAGGGGATAAGGACAACCAGAATTATAACAGAAGGATAACAAGAATCATAATAAGTGGCCAGTAGCACATGACTCTAATGTTAACGCCCTGAGGTACTGTTAGCCTGGGCTATGTAGTGGGACCTGACTCAACGGGAGGAAGAATTGCCACAGACTTGATGCTGTTTTATTTAAGTAACCAGGGTATCCCTCTAAAGACAATGGGCTCCAAAAAGCCAGTTGGGATAAATCCTGGTCCCACTGCCAATGACCCCACAGTCTTCCCCAGCCATACAATTGTCACCCCCATTCAGAGGGCTTAGTTTGGTCCTATGCAGTTTCCCCTGCTGTCAGTCTGGAGTCAGTGATCTCCCACTAGCTCAGGTCAGCTGTTTCTGTGGGTATCCCCATCGTGGTCTTGACCGCTTTGTTCATATCATCGCTCCTCCCTCTGACGGGACTGTGGGAGCTTGGCCCAGTGCTTAGCTGTGGCTCTCTGCACCTGCTTCCATCAGTTACTGGATGAAGGTTCTATGATGACAATTAAGGTAGTCATCAATCTGATCACAGGGTAAGGCCAGTTCAGGCATCCTCTCCACTATTGCTTAGGGTCTTAGCTGGGGTCATCCTTGTGGATTCCTAGGAATTTCCCTGGTGCCAGGTTTCTTGCTGGCCCTGTAATAGCTCCCTCAATCAAGATATTTCTTTCCTTACTCTCCCTCTCTGTCCTTCACCCATCTCAGCTATCTGGTTTCCTCATGTTCTCCTTCCCTCTCTCCTCCCCTCCCACTCCCCTTCTATTTCACCCCCCCAACAATGCTCTCAATTTTCTCAGGAGATCTTGCTTATTTCACCTTCCCAGGGGTATCCATGTATGTCTCTCTTGGGGTTCTCCTTGTTACCTAGATTCTCTGTGGTCATAGGCTGGTTATCCTTTGCTTTACGTCTAATATCCACTTATGAGTGAGTACATACTGTGTT